>JAQQAE010006508.1:0-16620 GCA_029823295.1 Pseudamia nigra
GGGGGGTGAAGAGCCACACATGGCCCTGGAGCCTCAGGTTGCAGACCCCTGGTTTAGAGGAAAGTTCAGGCTATTCCAAACTGAGCGCTGCATTTGGAGGCTTAATTTCATTAGTGGAATGCAACAACAACGTCATCTGCGTTGCATGTTCCTGTCGAGTGCAATACAGTAAGTCTGTGTGCATACATGGATATACTTAAGCTATAACGTGTGTTTATATAGAGTGTGTGTGTGTATGTTCACAGTGGTGTGTGCAGCCTTTGTGGCTAAACCTTCCACTGTTTACATGTAGTCCAACCAGCATATCCAACCATATCAGCATTCCTTCCTGACTCCGGTGTGTGTGTGTGCATGCATACTAATGTCTATGGTGTGAAAGTGCTGCTATTTGTGTTCTTGCGCAGCTCGTGTGAGTCAGAGAGTTCATGTTTATGGTGTTTTTGCGTGTTCGTGTGTGATCTATTTGTAAGCTGAAGAGCATATACAGCAAACAGCTTGCAGATAAACATTTCCCATGAGATGGATGTGTCGCCGTGTTGCTAAGTGGCTAAACAGGGGGCAGTGAGAGCAGCACTTAATACTACATAGAGGAAGAAGAGGGGAGAGTGAAGGGGAGACGGGGAGAGTGAATGAAGAGGGAGATAGATGTTGGGAGGAGATACATTTTGGAGAGGCTGTTATGACTGCTGCCAAAAACACTGTTAGATCTTCCCCACACTGCGAGTGGAAGCTGCCATGCTGAAGCCATGTATTTAGGTGTTGCAGAGTGAGGGTGAAAGAAATTCCATCTCGCAGTCAAAGGTGACATATCGTCCCCTTTTTAAAAAGTTAATTTAATTCTTATAGGTCTGCAGAATGTGTTAAATTTCAGTTCAAAATACCATAGGGATGATTCATTCTCACACATTTGCATACTGTAGTTTGGGTTTCAGCTCTTTATCAAATGGGGAAAGTGTGTGGCATTAAACTCAAATGAGCTGGTGCTGACCATGCCAATCTCCTGTCTGTGCCATGGAGTCCAAAATGTAAACTTCCTGGCACATTATCCCAGAATATCAGCATGGTTTTGGTGGTTCTGGTGGGTTGGATGAGGATTACTGAAGGATTACTGATTTTGTTTGTGACATTATCACACTGTCATCATACATTTTATATACATACTGTCATCTGTTATATACATAAAATGTATGATGACAGTGTGATAATAATATGATGATGATGACAATATGAAATCACAAATATCCAGAAATTCAACTGCTTTTATTCCCACAACAGTGACACTCACTGGGAGCAATGTGGGGTTCAGCGTCTTGCTAAAGGACACTTTGTGGACATGAGAAGCTGGGATTGAATTTCCAACCTTCTGGTTTATGAACAACCTGCTCTACATACTGAGCCACAGCCTCAACAACAGCACAAAGTCTGACGCAGCAAAGCAAAGTGGTCAAAAAGTCATTCATTCGTTCATTCATTCAAGGTCTGCTCCACGTCCAGGCTTCACAAGAATATACTAAGACCAAAGTGACCAACAACAACTTGACTTCAGTGCTCATATACAGAGAGTCTTTTCCAGCAAATTCATGGTCCCCTGTGTAAGGCCAAGTGGATGATTGACCTCTGCCAACCATGAATTGCACTGCTGTGATAACTCAATGAGTCAACAATCTCCACATTCTTATCACAAACAGACATATGGTCCTGCCAGAAAAATGTGTGCTTTACACAGTTGGTGATTTTTCAGACTTCATCCAAAACAATTGTGTCACTTTTTTTTTTTCTTTCTGAAATGCTAGTTACTGCCATCCATTTTATATCATGCTTCACATGTTATTTAGTAGATTTTTGGAATTTTTGGTTAATAATTTGCAAAGATTTATGGGTTTCTTCATCCAAAGTATTCTGGAAATATTCTCCTACTACTCATTTTTGAAGCCACATCTGAGATAAACCACTGCTCATACATGGGGGGTTTACAAAATATGAAATTGAGAAGGAAAATATATCTTTAGAAGTAAAGCATTTTACAATGTCTCTAGCAAGTACTTCAAGTTTTCTGGCTCAAATAAAAGTAAGAGTGTGCGTATAGTTGTGCAATGGGTCAATATACTGTATGTACCAACATGTACTGTACATCTACACAATCAGTCAAAAGTTTTGACACACTTTCTCTTTCAGCAGTTTTACTTTACTTTAAATTTTTCAACATTGTACATTAATAACGAAAGAATCCAAGCTTTGATGACAGCGTTGCACACTTATTACTTTACCTCATGTGACTCACTGGAGCCATTTCTTGCCTTCTTAATGTGCTTTAGACTATTAAGGCCCATTTATACTCTACGCAAGTGTATCAAATGTTGTCAAAAGTTTCTGGCGTTTATACTCCAATGCGTACTCTATGTTGGCGTGGATGTACACAATACATCCACTAGCAGGCAGTGTCGAGTTCAGACTGTCGTCTAGTGTGGAGTTACATTGGATTTCTGTCTGCAAATACTAAGCAAAAATTTTTTGTCATGAGTCATTATGCTCTCAAACATTTTATTTGTTCCGTCTAATAAGTGATCTGGTCCATCTTTAACTTTTTGCTCCGTTATTGAGATATGGCAAATAATCCAACATTACGTGTTGCTATGGTAACTAGTGTCGCTGGACCTTCATATCTTCTATTTATTCAATATGGACATAGTTTTACCTGAGATTCACTTGACTGCAGTTGTGGGTAAGTGTTTACACTAACAACACTGTAATATGATTTAGTTTGGTACTGCTTGGTGAAGTTTGTGCACGTCCAAAGGCTAGCAGTTAGTTAGCTTCCTGTACATCATACACGATTGTACGAATATGGTTGCATCCTGTTTTTGCCTCCAAGATGTTGTCCGAGATGACACCAATATATACAGTCTATAGCACAGCCTCTCTTCAAAAAGTCGAACCATTTCTGTTAATCTTTCAGTGTTTTATGTTGCGTTCTGTTCTTCTTCTATTCCTTCATGAACTGCTGTACTGCGCTAGAGCGTCCCCACCAACTCCGGTGGCAGTGCAGCATTTTCTACGTTAAGGACAGATGCATAAGCCCCTCAAAAACAGACCCAACATGCAACGTAATTCACGCTGAGACCGGAGGGAACGCCTCCTCTGCATCAGTATGTGGACTTAGCGTAGAGTATAAATGGGCCTTTATTTGTCTTGTGTACAAGAAGAATTGGTACCGCGTCAATAACCTGATTAGTGGCACTACAAAAATTGTACAACTGTCTCAGTGTCTGAGGTTGGTAATTCTAATAAACATATCGTCTGCAGCAGAGGTAGTGCTTGGTCTTCCATTCCTGGGACAGTTCTCATGAGAGACAGTTACGTCATAGTGTTTGATGATTTTGGCGACTGCACTTGAGGACCCATTCAAAGTTCTTGAGGTTTTTCAGGTTGACTGTCCATTTCTTCCAGTAATAATGGACTGTCTTCTCTATTTACTTAACTGAGGAGCTTTGGGCTACTGACTCAGTACCCACCCTTCCTCTGCTCAAGACAGTTGATGGTCTAAAGCACATGAATAAAGCAAAAAAAAAAGGCACAAATTAACACACCTATGAAATGAAATGAAAACCATTCCAGGTGAATCTGAGGTGAATGAGAGAATGCCATGAGTGTGCGAAGCTGTCATCAAAGCTAAATGTGTCCATTTTGAACAATGTAAAATATAAAACATGTTCTGGGTTGTTAAACACTATTTGGTTTACTATGCCATTCCATATGTGTTCTTGGATGTCTTCAGTATTAATGTACAATGTTGAAAATAATAAATATAAAGAAAAAACACTGAAAGAAAAGGTGCATCCAATCTTTTTACTGGTAGTACAAGTCAACTATTACTGCAAAATACACATTAACTGACTGCATTTATACTCCATTTATACATTATTTAATTAATGCACACGTACTGTATATACTTTTACAATAAGGACTGATTGATTGATTCTCCATTTTAATTAACAAACTGTCTTTTCATTAGGGGCTGCATGCGTGCCTTGCAGCTAGAACCCAAAGATGTCACTCAATGTTTTATTCATGAAAGGGATACGGGGAAAAATGTATAGGATGGAGTCAGTTCAAGGTTGAGATACGGTACAAGATTTACTCAGAGTCAGAGAAAAGAGAGGAACGATGACAAGTTGTGAGGAGGAGACTCACTGTGGCTGCACACAGAGCTTAGGAGGTGCGACACACATTCTCTAAGACCTTCTACACAAATCCAAACAATGGGAGGGGTAGCGAGAGGAGATGTGAACATTCCTCGGGGATTGCATAAGGAACTGTGAGAAAAGGAAGTAACCCTTCACTTTTTTCACATTTCCTTTTTTCCTTTGCTCTCTACTCCATCCCCGTCCCATCTCCCTCTTCCTTCCTCTTTCCAGCTTGTCTACATTCAGTCTTCCAAATTCTCTGCATTGTCAAGGTTGACAGACTAACATTTCCACCAGAGTTTAATTGATTTATGTATAGTTGTGTTGCTTGTGTTATTTCCATTTGCGTCTTGCGTGTGGTACACTCTGCTAAGTATCGTCGGTTTTAGGCACAGATTTTTGTTTACCGCAGCAAAAAGACCCAAATTGCTTTCCTTCTCAGATCAATAAAGTTTCATCTTATCTTATCTCCCACAAATACACATTTACTGAGTTGCTGTAGAACTCAAGCTGAACCCCATGACTATGACCAAATGAAGGTCATCTCTGGGAAAATCTCCAATAAAATGAAATTTGCAAAAAAAAAAAGTCAGCTATGGAAAGAGCGCATTGTACATGTAAGTCAGAATGGAACAGGATAGTAAGACAGAACCAGAGAGATGCAGAAAAGAGACAGAAATGCAGAGAGAGAGAGAGAGAGAGAGAGAGAGAGAGAGAGCGAAGTGGTGTTGGTGGTCAGATCTAATCCACTGAGCATGTCTGTTGTCCTGGAAAGGAAACCCAATTATATGGCACTTCCACTGGCCCGATGGCGCTGAGTGTGTGTGCGCTGAGAAGGTTGGTCTCATTAGGTTGACTGACAGCACCCATTTTTCCACTGCACTCTCCCCCCATTTGAGCGCACACACAAATGCATGCACAGAGAGAAACGCCAGGTCGAGGGGTAATTTCTCAGACAGTATTTCTCTCTTTGAAGCCCCAATCGCCGTGGCAGCAATTACTGTAAAAGGAAGCTAAAACCCCGAGCCGATCGCAAATCCCAAGCTAAACCTTACACCCTGGTTGTCTCTACAAAACGCTGGCAAAGGTAACACTGCATTAACCCTGCTTTACGCTGTCAGGCAGCCATGTCAAAAATGTCAAAATGAACACGTCATGAAACATGAGATTTATATCAGCATTCAATCCTTTCTTCCGTCTTTTATCTTGTTATGTTAATATGAAAAAAGTTCTACAACTCAAAGTTCTGTCAGTTTTGGATTTTGGAGCAACTGAAGGTTATTTGGCTACTCTTTTATATCAAGCCGAATGGAATGCAATGCCAAAAAAGACATAAAAGTTGCTATTATCAATGCCTGCTAGTGTTGCTAATATAACACATCCCACATTTAAAAATGAACTATCTTACTTTCTTTGAAGCGTCCATTCTTCCTTCTATTGAGTCACCTCTCCCAGCTTGCTGAATAAATCACAAAAACAGTGATTTATGTAGCAATACAATGGTAAATGGACTGCATTTATGCGGCACCTTTTTCCTGAGAACAGAGCGTGAAGCCTCACATTCACCCACTCACTCACAACTGCTGACCTGCATAGTGGGGATTTTAAATTACTGCTCAAGGACAGCAGGGATCAAAAGCTGCAACATGGACAACTTGCATTATCTTTGCAGACACACCCGTGACTTTTAAGAAAAATCATGGTTTCACTATAAGTTTGAGTGAGTGACTGCACAAAGCTGCTCAATATGCTTCTCAAATTTGGATAGGGTCAATTGAGCAGATCTCAGATTCATAAAGACATGGGATATTTGCCTGCCAATATTTTTAATCTTTACATTAGCACAGTCAAATGCTAGATGTGCCATCATTCAGCAGCATTGTTTGCAAAGATTGTAGTTAAGGCTAAAAAACACAAGAAAATGCCTAAAATGGGGATACAATTTGATTTCTGCGCAATCAGGACCCTGTTTGATGATCAATGTGGTGATTCCTGCATGTGGTGCAAATGACATTTTACCCTGTTTTCTGTCACATTTGTTAAAATTAGGCACTGAACTATTCACCAGAACTGATTGGTTAAGTTTGCTGATCATCATTGTTTGGGATAAAACTGCACATCAGCAAGACTTTCCACCTGAATGCTTTATGCTCTGGTGCAAATAACACATGGCAGGGGGTCGTAAAGGCTGGCATACATGGTGCGATTTTAGAAAAGTGTGAAAATGAAGATATAGTACACTGTGAGATGGTTTCAATAGCAAACACATGCAAATCCATTGTACACGGTGTGTTTCAATGTGCCATGCGAATGTACCATAGTACACTGTACGAGTGAGATTGGACACCCCAACCAATCTTTTTCAATCAGTACTGGGCAGAAGTACTGTCTTTTTTCCACTTGTGTGGATTCCACTTTCTTTTTTCTTGCTTCCTTGTTCTCTTCTCTTTCAGAGCGACACCTGGCACACCTGCTCCCTCTCTGTCACACACAAAGGTAGGTGCGTACACACACACAAACACAGGGCTCTAATATTACTACATTTACATGCCAATGCCTGCCAGACTGCACAACTCACTCACCCCATTTCAAGTACAAACACCATGGGTATTTCACCGTGCCCTATAAAGACCTTGTCCCTTTTTCACATGCACTTAATATGACCTGCAACAATTTCATTAAGTTTAGACATAAAGCTACTTGGTTTTGCCTTTGGTTGAGGAGTGGGATAGTCAAACAAAGCCTGAAGCTGGTGTTATGACGTTTTAGCATACCTATCAGAATGACATAAACTGGGTTAATATGCATGTGTACAACAGAAACACATCATACTGTATTGAGTGTAATTCCATACATTCAAAATACTGCAAAAATACAATACTGCAAAACAAGCAATATTGCTCAACTTAATTGTTAGTGCTACAGTTAGAGGTAGGGTATACTAGTATGCTAATCTGACAAATTATGATAAAATGTCAGCAAACAATAACTCAAACACCTAGTTGGATGTTGAGGGTTTTGTTATACCACCATAACCACCCCATCTACCTCCTTCAAAGGTAGTGGTCCTCTTATTCACTGTGATCTCAAAATGCCCCACAAAGCATATCAACTACACATGAAAAATGTAACAGGCATCTTCATTTCACTCGTGATTTAACAGTAACATATTGTCATATTTGTGCATGATCCCATTAGAATGGGCACTACCAGCCTTCTGCCCGCTTCTCAGTCACTTTTAGGGAAGAAAAACAATAAAGAATCGGTACATTGCACATTTATCTCTAGCAACATGAGTGCAGGAAAAGGGCACAACACAAATTGAGAAGAATCAGCCATCTTAAATAGGTTGTGGCTTACCCTCAGGTGAGATCATTTTTGTCCAGTTCATAATGTCTATAACCACATAACAATAATGACATTTACAATTTTATGCTAGAATAGAAACACAATAAATCCTCATCTGAGCATACATATTACGGCACACAAAACTAAAACCTGAAGGTAGGCCAACGCCCTACTTAAGATACAGTAGCTGATTGCACTCATGCAGCTACTTGCTTGATGCAAGCCAAGTACCGAAATGTTGAATGACTGGAAACAAATATTCTCACAATTGCAAGTCTAACAGTGTGCAGTAGTCTCCTGGATTTTGTAAGATTTTTTTTAAAAAAAGGAAGCAAACTGTCACATTAATGCTCAGTCTGATTCAGTTTCCTGAGCTGAGCAGAACCCTCATATTGTCAGAAAAAAAATCATGTAATGATAATGAATGTGGTCAGATATGATCATACTGCTTTTTATTGTGCTGTTTTTTTTCTGTCATTTATTTACAGTAGATGTGACTTTATGAGGCTGTTTTCTCACCCTCTAGTGTGCTTACAGTAGAACAACATATTCTATTCTATTCTATTCTAGCACTTAAAACTTCTCTGACAGGAAATATGGCATTGCCATATTTTCAGCTTGGTGAATTTAATGCATCTTAAAAACTCACATGCCATTACTTTAATTGGTTTAAGGTCCAGCTGCATCCAGAGCTGATTTGGCTTTTGGGGATCAAAAATGAACTGAAATGAGAATTAGTCTGGCACTGTGTCACATTCATTATGCACACGTGAACTGACAGAGCAACTGCAGCAAAATGGGTCATTTTATCATCCGATTTTCTGTTTGGTTATTTCTAACAAAGAAAACTATGGAAAAGTAAAGAAGTTTTGTTTAACACAGCTTTTTCTGGTATATTTATACGTACCAACAGGTTGTACAGGCATCAAGCTGCTCATTCTTTGAATAAATCCATAGGAGAAAAAGTAGGAAATAACCAAGACAATGAACAACAAAATAAAGCAATATAAGCTAAATATTGTGAATTGTGAAGCGCCTAGAGATAATCGGCGATTATGATTGGCGCTATACAAATAAAGATTGATTGATTGACTGATTGATTGAAATAAGTCCTGAAATAAGATGTACGGTAAATATGTACATTTTTATTATATGCAAAATTAACACACAGATAACAACATTTATTATTTTACGTGGTTAATGTATGATAAAACCACATGCAAGAATGAATATTTAACTTACATTAAGCTTATGAATACATTAAAATGCAAAAAACTAGCACTAAATTTCCAGCATGAACCAAATAATGGAGAAAATGAACAAAAAGGAACCCAGCAATGAACAAAACTGCTATTATTTTTTGTAAAGTTTTGTATTTTTAGACAAAAACTTCCACATCATCTACATATAACTGTTTTACTGGGTGTTACAATCGTATTTTATGGATGCTGAGTGGATATCTACACCTGTTTTTATATCTAACACTCACATTATTCCTGCTTCTCAAGTTAGAGTAGGTTGAGCCTCTTTTTCTTGGTAAACTCTGGGGTTGCACAGTTTTGTGTGATATGCATTTCATTGGAGCAGACTGAAACTTTGTTCAAACACTTGGCAGAATGGAGAGTTTTCATTTCAGATTGCCGGTTTAAAAGGGAAACATTTTGTAGATATAGCAGCCGGAGTCATTTCCATCACACAAACAGTACACGTATCTGTTGAGGGAATGGTGTTTACTCTCCACACTGCAGGGTTGTCTCCTTATTTTAAAAAATTGCCAAAAATCTGTAGTTGAATTATTAATCTTACATGTAAATCAGCAGATGTGTCGACACCCACACATCAGTACAATGGCAGCTGGTACTGCTAAGAAGAAGGGTTTGTGTGAGTCTACGAGCTGTGAAGAAGTACAGAAAATATAGAGATATGTATGTACACTGCCAGTCAAAAGTTTGGACACAGATATATGCTCTGAGGAAGGATTCTCGACCTGGGGTTAAGTTGAACTTTTCTATGGACATGTGCCGCCATGGTAACTGTTATGGAATTTAACATCTGGACTATGTGCTCTGAAGAGGATTCTTGACTTTCCTATCAGAACTGATACGACAAAATGCATCCAGCGAGCACTACTACGCACTTACATGCACACCCCAACTTTCTGATAGTTATTGCCGTATCAATGAATGTTGGTGTAACAACATCTCTGCTAACTGCACATATGACATTTTTTCTATGTGACCATAATTTTGCTTCCTAAGGAGCCTTATTCTGGAAACTGTCTTTTTTACTCCCTTTCCTATCATACCCCCCCCCCCCCCCAACTGCTGAAGGGGCAGCACACACATTCGGTGGGAGAAAATGTAATTTCGTTGCTGATGAAAACATTTGACAGTGACTATAAAAGATATTCTATTCTATTCTAGTGTTTTTAAAATTCTATTATTTTCAGCATTGTACCGGTACATTAATGCTGAAGACATCCAAGAACACCTATGGAATTATGACATAAGGGTTAGAAAAAAAATCTGTCCCTGGTTTTTGAAGCTTAACCCTGCTTTACAATCAGCAGAGGTAGATTTTGGTCTTCCTTCCCAGGAACGTTTTTCATAAGAGACAGTTTCATCATTTTGGTTATGTGGTGGCACATGAGAAAACATTCAAAGTTCTTGAGATTTTTCAGACTGACTGAGCTTAACTTCTTAAAGTAATCATGGACTGTGTTTTCTGTTTACTTAACTGAATGTTTCTTCCCATAATTTGGATTTGTACAGTTGTTGTAGTAGCACTAACAGGGCTCCTGGCTCCACCCTTCCTCTGTAGAAGACAACTGATAGCCTGGCACATTGAGAAGGCAAGAAATCTCTATATTCATCCTGATCAAACTGGTTTCATTAAAGGTATAACACACAAGCTTTTCAACCTAATGGAATAACTCAACATAATTTAAAACATCCTGCTTCATGACTGACTTGCGCTACCTACTGAACAACAGCCACCTCCAAATGGTGTAACTGTGAATTGCAAACTGTTTCTGGTGATGAGAGTGCAAAGCTGTCATCACCGCTAAATGTAGCTCTTTTGGACATTCTAAAGTATAAGGCCCGTTCTTATTTGTTTGACACTTCTTTTGTTTAACATACAATTCCATTATATATATATATATATATACATACATACAAAGTATATATATAAATGAAAAACACAGAAGGAGAAGCTGTGTCCAAACTTTTGACTGGTAGCGTTGTCAAAGTCAAAACTGAGTCAGACATTCCAGTAACTTCTCAGGCAGTTTGAGATTTATTCTTCATGCAATGGGTTGAGCCTTGTACTTGACTCGAGCGATATCGAAGTGACGGAGGCGAGGTGACGGAGGCGAGGTGACATCCATGTGTCATCTGGTGACTGTCTTTCTACCAGAACTTCATTGAGCATGTGACACGGGCCCCCGGGACGACTCGCCGTGTGTCCAGACGTGTGAGAGCAGACAGGAGTGTGCGTATGACAGCTCAAGGATTGACGTAGTGATACAGAAATCAATAATGGCAGAAGAGAGGGCAGTGGCCCCATTCATCTTCATTGACCCTTACACAGCAGGGCCTCAACAGCACCGCGCCACAAAGGAAACTTCACAGCACCGATAGACCCCAAACTCCATCAACATAATGCTTCAAGGATAAGATGACTTTTTCTTTGATGGGTGATAATATATGACTTCTTGCTAAGTGATATACAATCCCAAGTCCAAAAAAGTTGGAATGTAAATAAAATGTAAATTAAAATAGAATACAATGATTTGCAAGTCTCATAAACCCATATTTTATTCCTATTAGAACATAAACAACACAGTTGACACTGAGACAACTGGTCCCAGGTCAGTAATATGACAGAGAGAGACAGAGGTGTAAAGATGAACAAAGGTTCAACAATCTGCAACAAATTGTATCTAAAAATTATGGAACAATTTCAGAATAATGTTCCTCAATGTAAAATTGTGAAGACATTATAAATCCACCATCTACAGCGTATAATATCATCAAAAGATTCAGAGAATCAGGAAGAAGGTCAGGCCCTCAGGCGGCACTGCATTAAAAGCAGACATGATTCTCTACTAGAAGTCACTGCATGGTTTCAGGAGGAACACTTCCAGAAATCAGTCTGTGAACACAGTTCACTGTGCAATCCACAAATACAAGTCAAATCTGTATCATGGAAAGAATAAGACATATGTAAACATAATTCAGACCCAGGTCCAGATCCAGATCTCTGGATTTAGATTAAAATGGTCTGTTTTCCATTTTGTCTTGGTAAAAAACCCTGCTTTACAAAAACAACTCAACAATATCAGTAATAGTTTATTTAACAAGTCATAGTTTATTCAGTGTTAACATTCATTTTTATTTGATTTACTGTATATGTATATATATTTTTTAATGATCTTGCTCACTTTTTGTTCATTATGTTGATTATTTTATTCATTTTTATTTGGTGGATTATTTTGTTCATTTTGTGGCTATTACAGCAAGAAAATGTGCTGAGTTGCAGCAAATATTTCTTTGTATCTGTCTTCATTGTTACATTAATTTTTAGTTTTTAATTTCATGTTCAAGTTTTGTATTATTTTGTTCACTTTTCCTTATTTTTGTTAATTTGGTGGGTGAATGTGCTCACTTTTTGTTGCTGTTGAAAATATTACAATAAAATTGTATTCGTGTACAGTATTTTACTGTCTTTCATTCTGTTAAAAACCAGATTTACATAAATAACGACTATAAATAAATGACTTTCAATTTGTCATTGTTTAGTAACTGTCTGCACTAATTTGTGACTTTCTTTGATTATTTTCTGTATTTTTGTTTCTTTTGTAGATTATATCGTCATTTTTTTCATTTTGTCTGTAGATTATTTTATTTTTTTTGTCTGTAGATTATTTGATTACTTTATGTACTTTTGTTCATTTGTTCCTTATATGTGTCTGCATATTTTATTCCTATTGGGAATAAAATATGCAGACACAGGCATATTGAGACTGTTTGTCTCAATGTGCATGAGAGCAAAAATGTTGATATGAACATAAAAAGGAGAGAGGATGTGTAATGTGCTCTGACAGCAGAGCTAAATGATGATGACTTTCACATATGACAACGTCGAATGTGTCCCGTGTTTGTGTGCGTGAGCGTGTTGAGGCCGTTTGATAAATGATCTGTCTGAGGCGGTGTCCTTTAGATGGGATGTTTTCCCCAAACAAGGTCTAAACATTTATCATGTGCCGCCCACAGATACAAATGGATGGCTTGAGGGATGGATGGTTAGTTTGCTACAGTAGCTTGATGCATGGATGGACGGATGGACGGATGGATGGACTGATGGATGGACTGATGGACGGCCTGGCAGTAAGCTGGCACAGGCAGCAGCTAGTTTGCATCTTGTTCCATTTATATTGCCCTATTTTGAGGATGTAATACTAATTCCATCCAATCTGACGTGCGTCTGGAGAGCGTGGGTTCCACATTTCTTGTTCGAGGCTGATCCATTGTGGAAACTGTTCTTCATTCCAGCAGCATCACTAATGTGGCACACCAATGGCCTCAGGAGCGGATTTTAGTGGGACATGTCTGTCCGCCCAGTGAAAGAGCAAGTAGATTCAGCTGATACAGTATGTAAATGTGGGGTCTCTGAAAACCCTGCTTTACATACAGTTGAGGTCAGTATTGTTCACCCCGCTATGATTTTTATCTTTTGTTGCCATTTAAAAGACTGTCAGATCTTTTAACAGGTCACATGTATTTATTCAGCCAAGGGTGTAGGTTGTGTCTGAAGACTGGGGAGAGGGACAAAATAATTAATAAAATGAGAAAATAAATAAATAAAATACCGTAATTAACAAAATATAAAATGAACAAAAGAATACTCAGGAAAATGAATAAAAATGAAGAAAATAATGGAGGCAATAGCGCAAAAATTAACAAAATAATCAGGCCACTCATGAAAAATTAACAAATGAACCAAGAAAATGCCAAAATATGGTCTGTTCACCCTTGAGATGATATTGTTCATTTCTGTTCATTCTATGTTCTCCATTTCTTGGACTTTCTAAATTATTTTGTTGATTTTTGTTAACTTTGTTGATCCTTTTAGTGTTGTGAATGATGACGTAAACACCATTCATGGAAAATGCAGTCTACTTTTGTAGACATTTTTAAATTTTTTTACAATCTAAGCAGTAAAAATACAGTGACTGATATGCAAAATGGCATATGTTTTTGTTCATTTTTCACATTGCTAATTTTGTTGTTTTTTTGTTGTTTATTTTCTTGATTTCTCTTCATTTACCCCCATTTTTATTCATTTTGTTGTGTATTTCTGTCAGTTTGTTGGCTGACCTTCCAGCTGTGAGGCACAAGTGTTACGCACTGCACCACTGTGTCACCCATGTTGATGATTTTGATTTTGTTGATGAAGCGCCTAGAGATAATCGGCGATTATGATTGGCGCTATACAAATAAAGTTTGATTGATTGATTGATTGATTTTGTTAATTTATATTTAGTTTATGTGTTAATTCTGTAAATAGATGAGTCTCCTTTATGTTTTTTAAAATAAATTGTCTGTACTATTTTATTCATTTCAGGGATTGTTTTGTTGGTTTTTGTTAATTTCTTTCTTGTTTACGTAAGAGCAAATAGGAAAAAAACAGTTCAACCTTGCAGTCACATTGCTTGTTAAAGGGTTAATGTACCATCACATGAAATGAAGTGTTTGATGCTCAAAATTTCCAGGAGGATCCAAAGACACCTGACTCAAATATGCCCCTCGTGGTTAAACTAAACCAATCTTGTAATCTCAAATGTGTAACCAAAGGCATGAAAAATGAAAAACAAAACATGCAACTGACAAATAAAGATGAATAGAAAAGAGACAGGAAAACAATATCTGCTATGAACAATTACACTCACAAAAGCAAAGAATAAAAACCCCAGCAAACTTGCAACATAATGCACACGCCTGAACCATCAAGTACAACTCACATGTACATCTATTTGCCAGCACGTACACGCTTCGGTCTTTCTATTGATTCATCTAAGTGCTCGCAGGGAAAGAGCTACTTTTGGTAAACACACCGAGGCTGTTATTACCTCAAAGCGTCGACAGGCTGAAAAAGTGTTGGTGATGATACAACGTGGAAGAATAAGTGAAACTGAAGGGATACAATAGGATAACTAAAGTCAGATGCCTCCAAGACTACATGAAAATTACACAGGGAGGGAACAGGGGACAAGGGGAGTGAAACGGGGGGGCTGAGTGAGATGGATAGGAAAGGGAGGATGTCAGACTGAGGCACAAAGGAGGAAAAATGTGGGATAAACAAATGAATGAACGGCTAAGCTGCGTTGGCCAAGCGCACCCAGATTAAAGGAGGAAGAATTTTAAGTCCGGCGCTCTTTTCTGCTCTAGCTCCTTCATTTATTTAGTCTGATCCCCCCGCCTCTCCCCAAACCTCCGTATTTGTGTCTGTTTCATCACGGTTGTTTCAAAGTCTGTTCTGTCCAGTGGTGGATTCTGTGCACACGGGACGGGATTTTTGGATCCATTTATTCTGTGTGTATGCAAATGAAAAGCTCCACAAAACAAGCTGTCTACACACTGTTAGGTAAATGACTCTACTACACAGCCCTACAAAGGCGAACTGGCAATAATGAGGTGACATTAAATTTGCAGTAATTAAAAAAAAAAGTGACTTGACTACAAATGAACAAATCAGGGAAAAAAGAACATAAGAAGGAAAAGGTACAATACAGTAAAGAAGATGAATAAAAGTGAACAAAATCCAAAAAATTTTTTAAAAAATAAAGAAAAAGTGAGGAAAATGAGCAAAAAAAAAAAAAAAAATCACAAAATATAGAACAAGTGAAGGGTAACAAACATACCGGTAATAATAAACAAAATGAACAAACCAATGAAGAAAATGAGCCAAATCAGATGCCAAAAAAAAAAAAAAAATACAGTGTAAGCAAAATGAGCAAAACAAGCAAGAAGAAAGGAACAAGAAAGAAAAAAAATGAACAAAATAATCAAGCAATTGGACTGAATTAGATGCAAAAAGAAGAACCTGTAAAAAAAAAAAAAAACAAAAACCAAAGCTTTTAAGTAATTTTTCCCCGTTTCGCTGTACATTTCTTTCGTATGGCTGGTCAGAGAATTTGCACTTTAAAAGTCCCACAGCTTAACACTGAAGTTGATACAATTATTTAACTTTGTGACCTACAGCCTTGTCCTGATTCCTTATCTTCATGCTTGTGTCACCTACACAGCAGTCAGTAAATACAAAGAGTACACCAGCAAAAGTACTGTTACTTTATGAACCTAGTGACTCAAATAGAAGTAGAAGTACAGTACTCCTAAAAATAAGTACTTGAGTAAAAGTAAAAAAATCTCAAGTACTGAGTGACTTAAGGATGTAGAATTAGTTCCATTATTTTTTTTTTTTTCATTTTTATTGTTTTTTTAATCATATTTGTAGATTTTCTACCTTGGTTATATTGTACGGTTTTATTCATTTACTTGGTAATTTTTTTCATCCAGTTTATTTTTTTTAAATTATTTGGATTATTTGGATGATTTGTTTTTTGTGTATGGTTTAGTGACATCTAGTGGTGATATAGCAAATTGCCATCAACCTCTCCATCCTATATACAGTAGACCCCACTAACTGGTACAAGGACCTTGTTAATGTTTAATTAGGGAATAATGACAGCTACACATTCAAATGTATCCCTTGCTCCCAAGCTGACTACACAGAATTTACATCTACAATGAACTGCTGATACTGTTAAAATATTCTGTAACTGTATCATTTAGGCTGTGATGATGTTTAGGCACAAAAACAACTTGTTGACTTTAACCCTAGAACACTAACGTTAAAATTAGTCACACCATCACTAACGTCAGGTGAAAATCACCCGAATGCAGGACCCTTGAAAAAACCATAGATGGGAGGAAGGAAACAAACATACGATTGACATCAGTGAGCAGCTTGAAGCTACCCAAGGACCCATGCAACTCAGACAGCAGCAACACAATGAAAATCACAT
>JAQQAE010006509.1:0-16618 GCA_029823295.1 Pseudamia nigra
GGCACAACAAAAATAAATGAGCTGTGCCAATGATAGAGGAAATGCATTCAGAAAAAGATAAATTATTAATTTTATGAACAAAATAATGTAAGTTAGAGCAACACTTTTCCAAAGCTTGAATTTTTTTAGTTGGTGTCTTCAGCTTAAGAACAATACGGCAGTCTGTTGCAATGAGTTTTTTAGTTGAACTAACAAATTTTTGTTAGTTCAACTAAAACTTACATTGTTAGTTTGTTACAATTTTGTTATAATTTAAATGTACTGCATATGTTTACCTTGTAATAGCTATGAAACAGCAGTGTTTCACTGTATTTTATGGGGTTTTAATATAAGAAATAAGCAAAATACTCACCTAAATGAAGTCCAATGTACAGTCAAGTTTGCTTTTGCCACAGGTTCAGGTCACCGCCTTGTGATAATGGTGGATCGCGTCCTTGCAAAATCCCTCAGGAGACCCCGCATGACCAAGAAGGCTCAAATGTGCATGTGTGCGCAGGCGCAGTAATGACATTTTGGCTCAACTAATGTGAAACAACAATTTGTTCATTTTGCCAACACAAAATATTAAGTGAGACCAATGTTTGATCCTAAACACATTCAACTTAGTTGATACAACTAATGTAGTACATTTTGCATGGTAACTTAGAATTTATTGTTCTCCTAACTGAATAATTACAGTTAGCTCAGCAACATCAAGTTGGATTTTTTACAGTTTAGGGATGGGTCAAATGGAGGAAAACTTTCATGTATAAATGAATGTGTATATATGACAAATAAAGGTAACTTAACTCAAGGACACTATACAGTATTAATCCAACGTTGTTGTTTTTCCTTTAGAATGTCAAAAACCGGAAACTTACACAGAGAGCAAAGGACCTAAAAAAGACGGGTGACGACCTCCTGAATGATGCTAAGGAGTTAGAAAAGGACCTCACAGGTATTAAGCGATATGTGTGTGTACATATTGATTTAAATTTCAAATTCAAATTAAATTTTTAAATTTCATAGAAGCTCAAAGACTCAGTCCACTGTTTTTCTTAAACAGCTGCCTCGGATGGTCTTAGTGCCCTGAAGAAACGCCTGAAAAATGCTGACAAGAAGAAGAAAGCTCTTGAAAATGACCTTCTCGAGGCTCAAAACAAATTAAAAAACATCTCAAGAGGTACAGCAGGCAGGTGTATTATAGGATTAACGTGACTGATAACCTGGTTGTGTCTATATCGGCCACTAGGGCTACTATTTTGTTTACTTTCTTCCTAGATGACATTGGCGATATGATAGATAAGGCCAAGAAGAAGGCAGCATTAGCCAATGACACCGCCAGCAGCACCATGGACCGATTAAATGCCATCAGAAAGGAAATTGACAAAATCAGTGTTGCACCGTCAGACTCTAACCTGAGCAGTGTCATGGATGATGTGGATGATTCAGGTATTTTCTTCAAGCACAGAATAATACATTTTCTTCCTTAATAAGACACAGGCATGTATAACCCCATTTCCAAAAACGTTGGGATGCTGTCTAAATTGTAAATAAAAACAGAATGCAATGATTTGCAAATCTCATAAACCCATATTTTGTTCCCAACAGAACAGAAATAATATATCAGATGCTGAAACTGAGGCATTTTACCATTTCATGAACAAATAGCTTATTATGAATTTGATGGCAGCAACACATGAAGCATTCATCTTACCACAGAATATTTTTTTCATTTTGCCTCACACCATTTTTTTTTACATCCCAATATCTTTGGACTGGGGTTTATAAGTACTGTACTGTATTTTAAATTTGAAGTCATATTTACCCCCTCATGTTTAACTTTCAGTGAAGAAGCTGTTGAAGGCCATTCCATCTCTGAATGATAAGATCTCAGAAGTGGAGAATCTGACCTCACAGTTCTCGCCTCTAAACACCATAACTGAGAACATCAAGAAGATTAAAGATCTCATTGAACAGGCCCGGGACGCTGCTAACAGGGCAAGGGTTACAAACACTGCATAAATATATTTATAGTACATCCACCCTCTCTTTCTTTCTCCTTGCTGATTTAATTTCCATCATATATGTCTGTTTCCAGATCGGAATCCCGATGAAGTTCACAGGCGAGGGCCATGTGGAGCTGCGTCCTCCGAAGGATCTAGAGGACCTGAAGGCCTATACTGCTCTGTCTCTGTTACTGCAGAGACCTGAAGGCAGAGGAGATGGGAAACGCAGGCGCAGACAGACGAGGGACAATGACAACATGTTTGTTATGTACCTTGGCAATAGGGATGTAAGTTCAAAAAACTTCCACTTCACTTTTTTACAACTTGTTGTACTGACACTCAGAGCGCCTATTCTTGTCAGTTTGTGAGGTGCAGGGCAGTGTGTTTGGATGTGATGTTGTTTGTCTGCAGTTGGGTGATTATGGAGGCATGTGGACTTCCAGGCAGGAGACCAGATTTTGAGTTCCCCTGTCAGGCAGTGTATTTTTGTGCATGTCGTTTCTAACCATCACCCTGACTACTCTTCCACATCCCCTTAAAAAGTCTGATAGTGGCAAACAGCATAGCGGTTGTCTTAGCATCTGTAGGAATGCTCTCGGGGAGCTCTGTGTGTCAGTATGTACAACTTGAGACATGACCGAGAATCAATTTGTGACAACTTGGAATCAAGTCTGTGTTTTTCTTATAAGATGAATTATTGATTATGTCTTGCAGCCCACTAAAAACTACATCGGCATGGCTCTGAGGAAGAACATCCTGTATGGTGTGTACAAACTCAACGGAGTTGAGCATGAGCTCAAAACGGGTTATATCACAACATCGTCACCTGACCAAGCCAAGTTTGATAAAGTGGACCTACGCAGGTAAACTGATGTAAATGTTATACTATTAAATGCCAAATTTACATAGCATTGTAAGCTTTTGAACCAAGATTTTTTTTTTAATTCTAATGTATTAAAATGTTTTTTCTCACTGTATTAGAATGTACCAAGATGCAGAAATTATGCTCACAAAGGACTACTACACAAACCCAGCTACAGTTCCCATTGAAGGTGCAAAACAAGGACAGGACACCCAGAACCTTTTGGACCCTAATGACATTGTTTTCTATGTTGGAGGTTACCCCGCCAACTTCACTGTGAGCTTCCAAAACACAACAAGCCACAACTCCAGTGCTAAGACGTTTACATATCTTTTATTAACAGCTTTCCTTTTTGTTTTTTCTTAGCCTCCAGTTTCTTTAAATTACCCCATGTACACGGGCTGCATCGAGTTCTCCTCCTTTAATGACAGAATTTCCAGTCTTTATAATTTCCAGAATGCTGATAAAATCAATCTGCAGACCCCATGCAAGAGGTAGGTACTATTCTGTGATGTGTTAAGAGTAACGAGAGCCTTAGACATGATCGCTGGCTTTAATGTAGAATCAGTGCGAATTAATTGTAATGACTTTGTTGATCTCACTGGTTGTTTTTATGTGCCTTTAAAACCAAAAATGAAAAAGTTGTGGTAGCAGTTTAATGTTTGGATTTAGCCTCTCTGTTTTGTGGTTGCAGATCACAGTCTACAGTCTTAATCTGCTTTTATGCCTTTTACGTAGTAACAATATCTGACATTAGTGCAGGACAAATGAAGGAGGAAATGCTAAAATGAAAACAGACATATAATTCAGGGTTTCCAGGCCTCCTGGAAAACCTAGAAAACCTGGAAAATGAGGGGAAAAAGTCAAATGTCCTGGAAAAGCTGATCTGTTCTAGAAAATTGTTTCTGATTTTTTTTCTTACATTTCGGTGTTATTTTGATCTTTTTTTTCTGAACTTGATTATTTTGATAATTTTTCTCATTTTGTTGGTTGTTTTGTTGATTTTTTTTTTTGTAAATTTTGGTGTTATTTTGTTCATTTTTGTTAACTTACTTGATTATTTTGATCATTTTTGCTCATTTTTTTGGCTTATTTTCTCAATTTTTTTTGTTACATTTTGGTGATCACGCACTTTTTTTCCCCCCAAAGAGGCGCCTAGAGACAAAACTAGTGACTTTGAGTTGAAGAGTGTTACTAGTGTTGGTCCATCAGTGTGAGCATGGTATGTAAAGTATGTGGGATGTTTTAGTGTATGGTGTAATAACTGTCATCCCTGTAGCAGCTGAAAGTGTCCTTTAAAAGTCCTGGAGAATAATTTTAAGAAAAGAGTGGAAACCTTGGTAGTTCTATGATTTTGCTGCAAAGAAATTGTGACTTCAGACATTAATTTCAATTTTTCTCTCTACTTCTGTCATGAAGGCATGTCCGTCAAGTGGACTCTGAATACTTTGAGGGCAGTGGATATGGTAAAGTTAATGTACCCAAAGTGTCAAGTACGCTCCTTGTTGATATGACCATCTACAGCCGTGCAGAAAATGGGCTCCTATTCTATATTGGAACCGAGGTAAATTATCATTCATAAGATTATTTTCAAGCACATCCGCATAGAAATAAAAATCCTCTTCACATCATTGTTCGCTCTCTGTTACCCTAGGACACATACATTGCAGTGACAATTGAAAAGGGAATCGTTTTTCTGCGTAGTAACATCCTCAAAGACCCGGCTCTGCATACCAGCAAAAAGATATTCCCTGTAAGAAGTGTTTTTTGTTTTACAACTTCTATTGGCACTGATAATAAAATATAATTACAGCTGCCTTTTTCTCCTCTCTTTCTTTTTTTTAGATGACACTTGAGTGGGTAGATGTCCTTGTCGTTATTAGCAACAAGGGAATAATCACACTCCGTATCGCTGGTGAAACTGTGACGGCTAAAGCTGTATACAACCGTAATGACTTTAAAGAATGTTATATCGGTGGTGTATCCCAAGATGTAAGAGACAGGTACTTACTGAGTCATTTCCTCTTAATCATTCTCAGGACTGCAAATTTGTAATGGTCCTCTTTTGCAAGACTACTTACAACTTGATTTTTCTGTCCTCACAGACATAACATCACTTTCTTGCCGTTTAAAGGATGTTTGAAGAATCTGAAGCTGAATAAAGGCTTTAAACCTTTTGATGAGCAAGTGGGCATCAGCAAAGGTTGTCCCAGAGATTTCTTGGTAGGACATTTACCTCAGCAGCTCTTCTCTTTGGGTCAAATATGACCCACTTTGACAGCAGTAAAATCCTAAGCATCATCTTCACTGTATTACTCAGCTGGTTAACTGAATTTAAAACTGTTACTTTACATATTAAGCATGCTGCTATTTATATGTATTAAATATATTAAATTGTAGACATTTGAGTATAATAAGCATGAATTTTTGAACATGGTACAGACATATTTGCATGCTACAGTATGCAAATCACTTGATACTTAAGATATCAACGGATGTGTCCTTGTCTAGGTTTCTCGTAAAGCGGAGTTCAGCTTGGGCAGCTCCCTGTCTGCAGATCTGGCTGATTTTAGCCTGGCTAATGATGTTACTCTGTCCCTGGGGTTCAAGAGTACAGAGAATCAGGGTCTCATCCTGCAGGACAAACAGCTGGTCAGCGCTTGACTTAATTTTGATGATTTCATGTGACGTTTCTAGAACCGAATGAGGTTCTGAACCCTTTTTTTATTTTCTAGGCTAATGGGTTGAATATTGCCTTGGACAATGGCCATGTGTCTCTGACATTTAATGACAAAATGTGGAAGTCAAACAAACAGTACCATGATGACCAGTGGCACTATTTGACTGTAACCAGAAGAGGTCAAAGGTATTAATATTACTTTTTCTCCATTATATTAATGTGAGTCTGTTGTTTGTGTGATTCTGTTACAATGCAACACAGATAGAAGGAAATAATGACACCTGCTGCTCTGAAGCTGAAATCAAATATGGACCATAATTGTGTAATCAAAGTAGAGAAACACTAGCAAACAGTGAGTAATAACTTTGTTCTGATGCCTTTTACAAACAGGGTTGAGGTCCACATTGACGATGAGGATAGGGGTCAGGAGCAGAGCAGCAGCAGCCCCGTACCAGACACAGGTGGTTCTCTTGTCCTGGGAAAAGACAACTTCAAAGGCTGTGTGTCCAATCTTTACACTAGACGGTAAACTCAGAAGAGCTCAACTTTTACCATGTATTGTCTCATGTTTAATATTGGAGCCATACAGTGAATGCTACAGTATATTATTTGAATATTTTCTCTGTTTGCAGACCCACCAATCTGTACAAGGCTGAGGACTTGAGCAACTTCCAGGCTTCAGGAGACGTCCTGCTGGACGTGTGCACTGCTCACAGTCCGATCCAAATGATGCTGGACCGCACATCGAAGAGGGTGAGAGATTTGTATGACATGCACCAACTGTGATTTGTTGGTTCAACGTTAAGCATTTCATTTCATTTCATTTTCATAAATCAAGTGACGCTATTGCTAAAATTCTGAAACTATTAAGGACTGTGAGTTGGATGTAATTATGCAGAATCACTTGGCTGTTTTTAATTGTACTCAGTAACACTACAGTATGATTTCCAGAGGTGGGTAGTACTCAAGTGCATTTACTACTTCACATGTACTTGTGTAGCTTTTTCAGAAAAATGTACTTCTGAGTGTGCTTGCTTTGGAGAATACTTACTCAGTTACATTATTGTCAGTTATATTTGGCCAAAGCTGAATGAGTGGGAGTAAAATGAATAAAAATGTAAAAACAACAACAGAACAAAACAAGAAATGATGAAGTAAATTAACAGAAGGAACAATACAACCAACAAAATTTAACCAAACTGAAACAAAACTGCCAAAACAACCAAGTAAATGCTAAAAAATGAACAATTTAAAATGGAACAAATGAAACTAGATAAAAATCAAACTGAAGAAACAAGCAAAAATAATTAAGTAAATGAGCAGAAATTAACAAACTGACTGACAAGTCTCGTAATAAGTAATCTTGAGCAGTGTTTAAAATATATTCTTACATTTACCTCATTCTGAATCACTTATTTGACCTTAACATTGTTACCTGTAGGATAAATCACCTACTAGAATACAATATGCTGTATATGACCCTATAATACATTAACAATTGATACAATTATATAAACTATTTCAGTAGTTATTTATTACATACTTTTAAAGTGTTACTCAGGTACTCCATTTCTGTTTATTCTGCACACCAGTAATGAAATTTTTACTGTTGTTAAATGTGAATTAATAATTATTTCCATGTTGACATTGTTCTTTGCTGCCTTATTTCCAGAGGTGAAGAAGACCTGCGGATGATGACAAGAACCTAATACTGACACTGATATAAAATACACCGCTGTTTTGTTGATTTGTGCAAACCCACTGATTTCCAATATATTTCAATAAAAAATGGCTGCATGAATGTTGCATCTCATCAAATCTGTCTATTATATTTAAATCCTGTCTACTAATAATAACAATCATAAATAACCTTTAAATGAGTTCAAGTCTCTTTCTTTTATGAACCACTAACAGTCATCCATAAGCACCTGCACTTTAACTCACCTGAGCACAATCATTGTCACGATAAAGTCAATACAATCACAAGTTTTTGGAGTATGACTGGAAAAAAAATCAGCCCATTACATGAATTTAGACTTATTCATTGTCAAAAGGCAAACCAATTTGTAAGAACACAGAAGGATGTTGGGCATACAGAATTTTCAAACAGGCTACACAAACCTGACCTCTAATCTAAATCTGCATGTCTTAATTCTGATCAGTTTTTTTTTTTTTTTTAAATTTCCGCCGTATCTGCACCCTCTCATTTCTCCAAAATACATCATTGTCTTAAGATCACAACGGGCCTTGAATGTCAGTCATTATCTCCAAACTGATAAATATTTTATTCCATTTGGAGCACATATGAACTGTAGAGGCAAACCAAAACAATCTGCTCTTCTTCAACTCTGTGACTTTCTGAATATTTAATTATTCAATTATGAGTTCACAGAAGGGCCTCCATTACACAATTCAGACTTTAAGGAAACTTTAACCTAAAAGGAAACAGGCACCAGGGTCCAGTGGAAATATTCAAAGAACATAAAACAAATATTTTAAATTTCACCCATAATAACATCCCACTGTACCCTGACAATGATTAAAATCCTATATCTGTGTTTTCAGCTCTAACTTAGCTCCTCTACTGAAATGATTTAGATATGGATGCTTTCATTAGTGCTGGACAAAGCTGAATATAAAACACACATACCTTTCTATGCAAAACAAAAAAAAATTATGCATGACTACATATATGGGGTGATTTTGCTCACAGTAAACATCCAAATGTGGCCAAAGTGAACCAGATTTGTGGTCAATTTTCTTGAACAATGTGCTGTCCTCGTCATACTCGTGTACTGCTGCATGTTTGTTACCTTCTTAGGACCGACAGATGTTAATGAACATTTCTGCTGTAATATTTACACCATGCATTACATTAATAGAGATGCCCATCCATCAGTGTGAACACTCCATATTAAATAAACACACACAGCAAAACAGTAATAGTAAGACATGAAAAAATAAATCTGTCCTGTTCTCTGCTATTTTTTACTGTCACTTGGTAGTGAATGCCCATTGTGACATATGATATGGAATCATTTAAAGGGCCATTTAAACAGTTTGCGTTCTGCATTTTGAAGATGTAATGAAAAAAATTAAATGCACATATGTTCTTTACCATTAAACCACTATTGTGCCCAAGTTCACCAGCCTTTGTTTGACTTTTACATCTTGGAAAGTTATTGTAATCTAATATAAATAGTCACTTGTACAATATTCTCTTAACCAGTTTTAATTGTGGTTTTAATGCACAGTTGTTGCTTTCCATTTTTACAGAGGTGCCTTCCTAAAAGCAGTGCACCACAAATGTTACCTATAACTCTATTTTTCACTGTTTCAGGAGGGGGAGATGCGCTCCGTAAATGTGAATGTATCAGTCTGTGCACAACCAGCCCTGGTCCAACATGCGTATCGAATGGGGGGCCTGGTTAGTAGTCTGAGCTATAACCTCCCACTACAAGTTCTGCAGCCCAGGTGAGAGCTCTTACTGCACCCTTTTAGTCTCCAAGAAAATACATGAAGAGGCATGCAACACATCCAGTGATGCACATCTGAGTTTATTATCTCTAACTCAATGCTACAGCTTTGGTAGAGCCACCACAAGCACAGAAACTGATGTTTTTCTTTATCCTTCCAGACCACACTTCTCTCTTGATGTGAGAACTAGGTCTCAAGAAGGCCTGCTGTTCTTCGCTGCAACTAGAGGAGGGCGCTCACATCTTGCTCTATACATGTCCAAAGGTAGAATCAGACTGTCTGTAGGCAAGAAGAGGGAGATCTTCAACAGGGAGAAGTACAGTGATGGAAAGTGGCACTCGGTGAGTGGATTCAACAGCAGCTACGCCGTCTATACTGAATAATCATATGATACTAATGGTAAATCTGTTGCCTGTAGGTCATATTCAGTTTGGAAAAGAAGAAATTCCGGCTGGTTGTAGACGGCATCCGAGCCCTGGATGGCCAGCTGACAAATGCTGAGTTGGCATCCATGCAGCAGTTCATGTCGCCTGTGTACCTGGGCAGTGTCCCAGAAGCCCTCCACAAACAGTTAAAGGTAAAGAAAATGTCAGTGACACAAGTAAACCCGCAGGCGGACAAAATGTACAAACTGAAATGTCTATGTGCTCTTACTGTGTTATTTTCAGTGGAAGAGTCTCCCAAAACAGAGCGTGTCTGGTTGTGTCCGTAATTTCAAAATGAATGGGGCACCAATGTCAGAGCCATCAACGAATCACGGTGCCGGTCCCTGTTTCGAGGGACAAACACACCGAGGGGCTTTTTTCTCAGGGAACGGAGCACATGTTAATATCAGTGAGTACGTTTCCCTCAAAATACTGTAAATTTGGCAGGTGGAAGAATTACAGATCATTTTAACGATTTCCCACTGAGTAAAACATCTACCCTAGAAATGAACTGAAGTTATTTAATTCAGAGAAAACTGAAATTTCTTGTTGCTTTTTACAGTGGAATTTTAAGTACATTTGGTAATTTGTTTCATGGATACCAAAAATGTCTGATCAGTAAGAAAAAAACTGATGTTATGGGAGTCACTGTCAGTATACTGTGCTAACTTTTACTGTATGTCTGAGTACTGTATATTTATTCTAATAATAATAAAAATAGTATGCAGCATTTGAAACGAACAGAATGACCAGAATGAAACATCCATAGAATACAGAGGTGCAAAGTGCATTCAGGTAAAAGTAGAAATACTACAGTTAGGGCTGCACAGTGTATTACACTGCCATTGTAACGGCAATAACAGCCTACTGTATGTGATTATAAAATTGTAAAAGGATTCAATTTAAAGATTCAAATTTAGGAGGATTTAAAGTGCAAATGTGATTAAAAAAACAGCAACAACTGGAGCAGACAAAAGTTTTTTTTATTGTACAGTAATTTGTGAAACCATCTGTTTGGGGAATTCAGTGGAAGAATCCAGATTGGTTTTCTAGTGGCGGTATGTTTGAGAAGGACAGTTTTGGTTTAGCAAAAGTTTAGTAGCGTGCATGGCAACTGAGACAGAAGATGCTACGTCCAAATTGTTTTTTTTGTTGGACATTCAGTATTTGCAAAGTTTACTTTGATCTGCTCTCTGGTTCTGTTGAGTAGTGTGTTATAAGGCCATATGGACTGGGCCCCATTAGGTGAGGGACACTTAAATTAAACCATACAGTCAATCGATCAATCAATTAAAAACTGACAAAAAAATAAAGGTAGTGAAGTGAAAATGTTTCATATCATAATTAGCTGTATTCCTATATTGCCAATCAAAATCCAAGACTATCTCAATTCAAGGCCAAAAACTATACAGAGAACAACACCAACAGAACCTCTGAGAGCAAGCCTAGGGTGAAGGCGGGTGGGGTATCTCACTCTAATAGTAGAGAAAACCTCCAGCAGAATCAGGGCTCTGGGTATGCGGCCATCTGCTTTGACCGGTTGGGATTAGTGGACAGAGAAGAGACAAAAGAAAAGAGTAGAGAGAGAGCAACAAATAACACAGACACTGGACGACACTGACAGATACAGGAACAGTCCACAACCAGCATCTGCACACAGAAAGTGGCACTAAATTGACATACTTAAGTACACTTGAGTAAATATACTCAATATATATAATTTACATTCTGGAACAGGAATTAGAAAAAGGAACCCACTGTCCTATGGGAGACCCTATATAAAAAGGTTCCACAAGCACATTTCCTTGATGATAATGATGGTGGCATTTTGTGTTTTTCAGATGAGTCTTTCACTTTGGGCTCCAGTTTTGAGCTGCTGTTTAATATTCGTCCTAGGAGCCCGTCTGGTCTGCTGCTCCATGTTGGTGACTTGACTCTGACTCAATATGGACCCATGATGGGACATTATCTGAGTGTTTACATGCTCAGAGGACAGGTTTGATCAATGTAAAACTTAGTATCACCAATCAAAGCGTTTGCATGAGAGTGAGGTGAAAACTCTGCAGAATGAGTGTCTGCTAGGTGTAATATAAATCCTCATCTCTGCTCTTATTAGGTTTTCACTTCCCTTTTTTGAACTTTAAAGTAACACCTAAAAGGAAACTCTAAATTTATCCCAGACTTAAAAGGAATGTTTACTTGACGTGCACTTCTTGTACATGTGAGTAAAACTACCATATTTGGATGTGTCCCATTTGCAGGTAGTAGCACAAGTGAATAATGGAAAAGGAGAATTTGTGGTGTCAGTGCAGCCAAAGACAACACTGTGTGATGGGATGTTCCATAAAATATCAGGTAAAGTCATACATCATTCAGTATAAACTGGAATTAGCCTTTGCAATATTTAACATTATGTAACTGTCCATTATTCTTCTAGTAATCAAGAGGAAAAATGTTGTGCAGCTGCATGTGGATACAGTGGATAACTACAAGATTGGACCACCTTTATCTACTCCACCCTTGACCAAATACCCCCTGTTTGTGGGTGGCATTCCTGGTTAGTGTTAACCTTTGGTAGTATTGTTTTTCTTTTATATATATTATCTTACTGCACACTGTTAAAATATTATGAGAAAAAAATGTATTTATTGTTAAAGCATCCTTTGAGATGAAGCAAAAATAAATGTTGAAGTGATACATCAACATTCATATGACATGTCAGTAGGTGATAACAAAAAATGTGCCATTTAAAGATTTATTATTTGACGTTAAGCTCCGTAACAGCCATTTCTTGCCTTCTTAATGTGCTTTAGACCATCAGCTGTCTTGTGTATCAAGTCAATAGCCATATTAGCGTCACTACAACTACTGTACAAGTCCATATTATGGCAAGAAATACTAACAGACAGTCCATAATTACTTTCAGAATGCATGTTTACTACATGTTCTGTCACAGTATGGTTGGCTTCAGTATTAATCTACAATAATCGCTGTGGCCACCCCTGAGGGGAGCAGTTGAAAGGAGAAGAAGAAGATTAAAAAATAATGAAAATAGAAAAAACAGTGAATGATAATGAGTGTCCCAATGTTTGACTGAGAGTTTATATTTACTTTTTATATTTGTATAGAAAATTATGTATGATAAATACAGCATAACAGGTCTCATCTGCCCTGTCATGTTATGCTTTATAACATTTAGAAGCTGGAAATGGCAGAAAGAAATAATGTATGACACCAAGTACAGTATATTTTACAAAACTACTTTATTTAAGGCCCCATGTTGTGGAACACAATGAACTATGCTGTACAATTAACCATAAACAATGGGAGAATAGAAATGAAGCTGAATTTACTTCAGATTCTGATTTTGTTTGCATCAGCCATCTTAGTTCTTATTTATTGCTGGTAATGATAACCATGGTTAGAACAACATTACCATCTGACAATCTGTGCCTCTGTTCTGCAGAGATGTCAAGGCAGCAGACGCTCCCTGTCACATCATCGTTCGTGGGATGCATTGAGGACATGCGGATCAACGGTGACTCAGTCTCCTTCAACAGACTGTCAGCAGTGTTCGGTGCGGTCAACCTCAAAGAGTGTCCGGCGGGCTGACAGAGTGTGTCTCACAGCATCTTGACCAAACCTTGGGACCATGTCCACCACCATCCATGTGCAATCTGTTACCAAGAAAGAGAATGTGTTTGTGTGTAAGAATGTACATATTACAAGTGTGTTTTATTTGTGTGTTTCCACTGCGCGTCTGTGGATGTGGGTATATGTGTAAAACTGTGTGAGCAGCTTACAGGTTCATAATATTTGTTGCTCTCTTAAACATTTTGTATTTATTTTGTGATAAAATCATGCATATTGGCACCAGTTCATGAATTCTAACCGTTTTACAGTCTGATGTGTTGGCTCAGCTATCCTGTCGACAATCAAACCCTACTGAATATGCTTGTGATTGGTCAGGGCTGTAGTATGAGCAAACCAGCACTTTATGGAATCAAATGACATGCCTTCTCTGATGGTGCTTTTGTGGTCATCAACATTATACGTTGATGCTATTTTTCTGTTTCTTGGATTCAGTAATTATTTTCAGTTTATACTGACAATGTTCAGTTCAGCAACATTTTCAGGGTTTTCCAAGCTACTGTATTTTTATGTCCTCACAACAACATGTGGAAGTTAAATGGTTTGAAGGCTTCATAAGGAGCCATGGAGTGAAATCCTTTATGATACTGCTGTTTGTATGACTTAGGGTTAGGGCTTCAGCAGTAACCTGCATATGTTAGATTTTGTGGACCACTGCAAAATAACCAATGCAGAAACCAAATCTGAGTTAGATCTGCAGTTACTATGAAATATTCAGGCCATTCACACCGGGGACCACTTTCCCAATAACAGACGTATGTATATACAGTATTACATTTTGAATTAATATCTAAATTCTCCTGCAAGTGTTTATTTACCTACTTTGTACATTTAAGGAATAATTGAAAAATGAGAAAAACTATTGCATGATAATTGGACATGTTTTACATGCATTCCTGTTTTATGACCACAGCTTTTTAAGTAATTTGTATTCTGTCCAGTTATTGTTGTTTATAAATGCAATACTTCTCAGCGCCATAAACATTGAATGGGTTTTGATTTTTTGTGATTCTACAATGATTTGCATTACCTTATTATTTAAGACATACAATGAAGAAATCTGCTCAGCAACATGTATATAGTTTTTTATCTAAAAATGAAATAAGATGGGGATAAAGTTAGCTGTAACTGTACTGTGGTTAAACACACACTACCAGTCAAAAGTTTTATTTTCATCATTGTACATTAAACCACTAATTTACACTGTAGATATCATGGCTTTAGTGACTGAACCTGGAGACACATTTAAAATTCTTGAGATTTTCACACTGACTGAACTTTGTTTCCCAAAGTAATTATGTACTGTCTTTTATCTTTATTTAACTGTTTCTTGCCATCATATGTATCTGTACTGTAGTTGGAGTAGCACTAATGGGGCTATTGACTATGCCCCCACCTTCCTTTGGCGTAACACATTTAATATTCTAAAGCACATCAAGGCAAGAAATGGCACAAATGAACTCTTGACAAGGCACATGCCTACTGTACCTCAGGAATCTGATGAGAAAATGCAAAGCTGTCATCCAAGCTAAATGTGGCTACATTCAGGCAACATAAAATACAAAAACATGTTCCATAGGTGTTCTTTAACAGTTTTAATGTCTTAAGTATTAATGTACAATGTTGGAAATAATGAGAATAAAGAAAAAAACACTCAAGGAGAAGGTGCACCCAAACTTTTGACTGATAGTGTACCTAAATTCACTGTCAGGTATACAGGTTTTAGTTCGATATTGACAGATAGAAAGAAAGATAGATAGATAGATAGATAGATAGATAGATAGATAGATGCCTAAATTAACTCAGACAAAGTTGGAGAAGTTATTTCCTTTCCACACACTCTATCATAATAATTTGAAGGTTTTTATCCCTTATTGTCAGATTTGGACATCCCTCAGCTCTGTCTCTAAATATCCCATTGGCTGACTCTATCCAAGCCAAATTGACCACGCCCACTACGGTGCTGCCTTTCACGGCTGTTAGGAAAGTCCATTTTTTTCATGTAGACAAGTCAAAATCATATTTTTTTTCTCAAAGTGTTTACAGTATGCACCGAACATGACAACGCATCACTGACGAATATTTTATTAATAACTAATGTTTCTTATGGGTGTTATTTTTTTCGTAATTACATGGGGAAATTGTTAAATTTCGACAGCACTCAAAGGCAGCGCATTTCCTGTCTGCACAGGAACACAAACCGGCGGTCAGGCGGCAGAATACGGAACGGACCAGACACTACACGACTGGACAACAGCTAATAAATACACCTACGACAGGTAGCAGGGAGTTAATTCAACATGTGGGTTTACTAGTACCATTAAGTAAATATTAAGTATGACTGCGTCCGCTCAAAACTGCGCAACCGGCCCAGACGGTTCAGGCTGCAGCTTAAGTAAGTAAACTAAGCAGACAGACCGCGTACCCTCCCTCCTTCTCCCCCGGCCGCGTTCCGCTCCTTTCCTCCGGTGTCGGATATCTAAATGGCGGACCCGTCAGAGCCAGCCCGGGGTAGCGTGGAGGAAGACAAGTCGGAACATATAAACGACGCAGAGCTGGCTTTGAAAGGCATCAATATGCTCCTCAACAATGGTTTCAAGGAGAGCGATGAGCTCTTCAGAGCTTACAGGTCTGTGCTTCAAAGACAACAGGCTTCTGTCTGTCTGTGTTTTCTGTCATTTTTATGTCACCTCACTGATGGACACTTTGATGTTTTCTCTACAGGGATGTGAAATATTATGACAAGTACATCTCATGTGAACTAAACTAATGTGGGCAAGCAGAGAGCAAGTGGAAGCTCTGAATATTTGTATCACTCCCCTAAGCACTGTGCCTCTGCTTAGCTTGCAAAAGAAAACCCAGCATCTCTGTCACGCTTGTCTAGTGTAGCACCATATGATCTAGTCACAAGCAGGATTCATAATGTTTAAATACCCTGAGCAAATATCCACACCCAGCTGCTGACTGTATGCCACAGCCATCTAATAATCCTGTTAGTGTAATATTGACACTATGTATGGTGAGAGGGGCTGATGCACGGGCTATTCTGACAAAATAAAAATAAAACAGGGCAAAATGAAGTATTACACTATCTTGTCATATAATTTTTTTCACATCCTTTATGAACAACCTATCATTTAATGAGTCACACATGAAACTGGCTGCATCTATCAAGACTGGATGTTTAAAAGGTTACTCTAAAGTCACCGGTATTGCCTTGATCCTTTGTAGCCATTCAGTGGCTGTTAGAGCTGCAGTTAACAATTACTGTCTTCATTGATTGTTTTCTCAATTAACTGATATGTTTATAGAATGTCAAAGTTTTTAATGAATTTCTTTTTAAGGTCCCTTACTGTGAGTAGGTGTCTGTATTGCATGGATGTAAGGAAGAACAAGGCCTTTTGCATATTCTTTGTGATAGCCCAAGTCATTATCAATCATAATACAGCTAAAATGCATTTGTGGGGGGGGGGGGGGGGGGGGGGGGGGGGGGGGGGGGGGGGGGGGGGGGGGGGGGGGGGGGGGGGGGGGGGGG
>JAQQAE010006510.1:0-16618 GCA_029823295.1 Pseudamia nigra
CACACACACACACACCCTCTCTGATTTACAAATAGCTGATAGAGCAAGCAGCTGACAGAAATAAATGAGCTAATCTGATGGCTGTGTAGGACTTCCACCAGATATTAATTCATCAGGAGGCCACAGAGTGCAGACAGATACAAATTCCTGCTTTAATTATGTATGGGAGCTGTGGTGGAAACAGGAGACACCTCTACTACCAGGACTATTTCTCAGGGCAACTTTATGAACCCCTTTGATTCCATCGTTATTTTGTTTTCCTTTAGATATAATACATGTCCCGTCTGTTTTCCCCAAACACTCAAGCCGAAATAGATTTTTCCCCTTTATAGCAATGCTTTCACATGAGACATTTGATAATGAACAAGTGAAAAAATAACCTTTGCCACATTATATTATATTGTTTTCGATTTGCAATTTTTATGAGGCCTTCCTGGAGCCTGTTTGATGTATTTTGTTCCCACTCGGAGCCTCAAATGGCCCTTGCCGACTGGCAGGCTTATCAAAACCCACAGTGGCTTTATTGAATGAGTGACCAGTGGGTATCTAAACAGAATGCAGGGCTATTGATTTTGGAGAAGTGGTCTAATTGTTTTCAGTAGACAAGGGCTTGTCCCGATTATTTGATTGATTAGCTTGATACTGGTCTGCCTCCTCATCCTCCTCCCTTGGCCAGTTAATAGCACTGTAATCCCAATACACTGCTGTATTTCTAATCCATCATCATTATCATGGCTGTACTCAGCACAAGATTAGTCCGTGTGGGTTTTTTTTCTTTGAATTCTTCAATATTAGCTCTACCCTGTGTATGCTAAAGGGAAAAAAATGAGAAAAAGAAAGCTGATACATTTGAGCTACTGTAAAGTGCACAGGAGAAATTCAGAGACAGGTATAGGTTGATACACACATGAGAGATAAAAGGACAGAAAGATGGACATATACACATTGTAAGAGATAGAGGAAGGGTTGTTGGGGAGATGTCACAGTGGTTCTCCAGTTCAAGCCTCACACTACATCCCGCTGCAGGCAGTGTGACCATGGATGGCAGGGTGACATGTGGCGTATGTCTGGGCGAGACCCTGGTAAAAGTCCTGTAGTCACAAAATGAGCAGCAAAGACCCCTAAGCCTGAGGGAAAAAAAGGAAGGTGGAAAGGGATGGAGCAAAGCATGGGGGAAATAAGTGTGAAGTGATGGAGCGAGAAGCCGTGACTGGCGGAGTCCACATGGTTTCCGTCCTTGCCTGTGGTAGTGCCTGTGCTGGGGTCTTCACTCATTTGTCTAAGAACACAGAAGGAGGGGATGGTGGGGGTGTGAAGAAGGGTCACACCAGAGGGGTTTGTCACATTGTGTGGAGGTGACACCTCAAAGGACCTACTGCCCCCACCCCTCCTCCCCCCGCCCAATAGTGGACAGTCAGTGTCTCCCCCAGTCCTTCCCTAAAGGGATCAGGGTGTCCGTGTCTTCTCACAGTCACACCAGAGCCCTACTCCACTGTACTGTGACTCAAATGAAGTATTCTCTGACTGGACTTCTTTGTTCACTTTCCTCAGCCTGAAGTGGACTCTCTCTGTTTTGTGGTGAAGTCTTTCCACACCACACAACAATTTCATTCCCCAATCATGAGTCAGCCGAACAAAGAAGGCATCAGTGCAGCTCACACTGCCTGTGGAATTAAGGAACCAAGCATTTCTTACACCAAATATTTCCAGTTCCTTTTAGACCTTATATGGAACTTTTTCCCTTTCTTTACTGATAATTCACATTAAAATTCGACAATATACATTTTATTGTTTTCATTCAGTAGATGATAGACTGTGTTAGTGGAACCTCTTCAACATTTTACCAATCTAAATAATCAATCACACTGTAGAATCCATTGTGCCAGGTCTTTCAAGGTTAATGCAGCTCTGGAGACATTGTTTATCATACATACCTTTCATTTTAAAAAGGTATAAATAGCCAGTGTCTTCATCTGCATGCTTTTTATTGCCCATGCAAGGCCTTCTGCTCCACAGCTACTCTGCTGTCATAAATGTTTAAAAAATGCCCTTTGATAACGAGTTTGTCATTGTTTTATTCAGAAATATCAACCAGCCCATTATAGTGGCAGGTATTTTTTTCAATCAATACACAATAGTGTATAAATATTTAATTCTTTATATGTCACTACGACATAAGAAAAAGTGGATTGCTAAGGAGCAGCAGCTGGAGCTCGTTTGTTTTCCGGCTGTAGTAAATAGCAAGAGTAGACAACTTGGTTGAGGATGTGTATGTGCACATACACGGTCACACACATTGCATACAATATATCTGCAGGATGTGTGCCTTCATGACATACGTCTCTACATGTGTATGTTTGCCAAGTTGACTGTGTCTCTGTTGTCTTTGTGTGAGACAGGAGGGGACATGGCTGCCTGGAGCAGTTATTGCCCTTGAGACACGAAACATAACTCCAAGGACACTGTCAGTCTGTACAAAACTGTTAGCAACAGAAAAGCTGTGATGAGTCATATTTCACACCAGAGGAGATAGTGCATGACTAAGGCTATTTTATTGTACTTTCAAAATTCACCTGGAAATTATATGTTTCAATTTTGGTTTTTATATTTTCATTTCCACAGTGACTAGCATTTATGCAAGTATGTTTGACTTGGGTCCAACTCTTTTTGCTGACACTTCAAATAATTCTCTGTGTACCAGTGTGGGACCTGTGAAGGGTCGGTAACACTTAAACACAGTGACAGAGCTACAGTATAATGAATCAAATGCAGCTGTCAGACGGTGAGTGACTGAGCCACCAGTGAGTGATAAGCATGCAGTTTTCTACTCAAGCAAAGCCAGTTGTCATCCTACACTGTGTCTCTGTCCTTCTGACAGAATACACATGTCACCAGGAAAGTCTATGCCATGTTAAACTTAAAATGAACTGTACAATGACCTGCAAATGACAAGCACTGAGAGTTGCAGCCCCCTGCCACTTTGGTGTGAATGAGTTTTAACCCTTTATGAGTGAAAGAGGGGAAGAAAGCATAATCTATGATCCCAATGTTTCTGGAATGTTTAAAAAGGTCAATATGCTGATATTTTTGACAGTGCTTGACCTTTTGTGAAAAAAGTAACAAAACCATTGGAATTGAAATAACTTCTTTGTTTAGTTCTGGCACATAATGTATCACAGTCAAAGCATCCTGTCTCCCCACAGCATCTGCCCATGAGTGACTTGACTGTTAATCCGTTGTATTGATCTAATATCAAAAGGTGCTATTTAAATGCAGCATAACTCCCCAGGAGCCATGATCTGTCAGTAGGTTCTGTTTGGAGTCTGGCTGAATAACTAATGCCTGTTTTTTTCTGTCACAGTGTCCAGGTGGCCCAACATCTGGCCTCCATGAACAGAGGCAGGGTCTATGAAGTGGTCAGGAGGGTTCAGTAAGCGTTGGTGACTTTATCTGCAGATATAAAAGAATAGCCATTAGAGGAGAAACACTATGATTTTATGTGTCAGCATCCTTTAGTTCTCCATCTTTAGCAAAGAAACAAGTGACCTACGTCAGCAGTGAAGTTGTCAAATCAGTGTAGACACTTAATTATGTAGGACTCTCAAAGTGACCACAAGGATCATGAAATAGATTCTGAAGTTAGCAGAAAGCCAGTGAAAAAATAATCAAGATCAATGTCACATGAGACCTTTTCGAGGACTTTGCTCCGGAGGAAAGCTCAGCAGCATGTTGAGTGTCAAACTACCCTTATAGCAGCTTTGAGCGACGTGTTCCAGCCGCAGAACCAGAGCTTTTTCTGTAAAAGGAGAATGTGCTGTTTGTGCATCTATTGCCACATACAGTGCTGGGCTTCCTGTGGATCACCGCTGCAGAAGAGGCTGTGAAATGTGGAGAAATAACACAACAAGAAGGCACAGACATTCAATTATGAACAATGTCTGTCTGAAGAATCCTCAAAAACTTTTCTGTCTTCCAGTTGTTGTGCTCATAATTCTTTTATAAATGCCAGCGACTTAGTGTACAATTGCATTCCCAGTGTGTGCTAATGCTGTGTCAAATTAAGCCTAACACCGGGCCTCTGCATTACTGTCTATTTAGAATGGATGTATTTGACAGCACTATTCACAGTGGTAATAATCCTAGTACACCTCTCCCCAAGCAGCTTCTTCAATTCCAGCACTGGTATTCCCGCACATGCATTAGATTGACCTCACATTAACCCAGATACATTTGATCTTTAAGAGCCATAAATTGGCTTTTGTCATTACCATAGGTTAATTACTGAGATTTGCTCTGTACCATTGCTACACTGAGATTGCAATAATAAGCGCCACACAAAAGCCATTCACACTGCCTGCGTGAGCACTAAATAGGCATTGTTTTGATCTTTCTATTCCTGTCAGGAGCTGTGTTTGTATTGGTCTATTATTAGTGCTCTACCTAGTTGTACTTTTGATACAGTTTGATTCTGCTGAGCTAAGTTAAAACCTTGCCCTTCCTGTCATTGTCTCCTTAATAAGTCATTTGAGGTCCAGCCCAGACGTGGATCTGATTGTTGTCATTACATTCCTCACAGCACCTCTGTGAAAAGGAGAGTCTGGTAACACTCTGCAATAAGGGTACATTATTGAACAGTAGTTCATTAAGTAATAAACATTAGCTAACAGCCTTTTAATGGCTAATAATTATCTCATAATCATTTACAAATGTATTACTTTATGCACCCATAAGCTACTGTAATGTTTCCCAGATGTTTTTGGTTTGAGGCTCAAGAAAGAAATATAGCATCTCTTTGGAACCCAGACTCAAAAACCCACCTAATATGGCATTTTTAAGCAATATATAGGAATGCACAGGTTTCATTTTGATTTAATGTTATGTCAGCAAATTAATGAAAATACTGAAAAACAAACCAAAAATGAACTAAAATATTCAAAACAGTGGACAAAGTCATCAGCCAAACTAAAATAATATCCATAGGGGTTAGATGAATTGGTCACTAATTGTCCATAGGTATGAATGTGAGTGTGAATGGGTGTCTGTCTCTACAGTATGTGTCAGCCCTGCAATGAACTGGCGACTCATCCAGGTGTACCCCACCTTCGCCCTAAGTCAGCTGGGAAAGGCTCCAGCCCCCCAACCCTTGTGAGGATAAAGGAGTAGAAAATGGATGAATGCATGAAGAGAAAAATGAAAAATAAATAAATGAAATTAACAGAAATGAACAAAATAATCAAGCAAATGATCAAAAATGAACAAAATAATCATGACATTAGCAAACTTGGGAAAGCCCAGCTTAAATAGCTTCCAAAGATGTGCACTGGCTTTCACAACATAAAAGTGATGTTAGCAAAATAATTACAAAAATGAACAAAGTGAACAAAAATGACCAAAGTAAGCAAGAAAATAGCCAACAAGGAATAAGGTAAACAAACTCATGACCCATAAATAAGCATGTTTCAAATTCATATTTGAGAAAATCCATTATATACTGTATTAATAAACTAATAAGTATGAAGCATTCTCATTGGCCCTTCATTACATTTGCTAATATATCACACATTAAAAAGAGCCATCGGTTCTGCTGGAAGTTTTCTCTTCCTTTAAAGGAAGTTTTTCCTGGCAAAAAGGATGAAAAAAAATCTGTAATGCTTTATAACATTTCTGGTATTTCTGGTATATTTTCGACAAGAGGACATTTTTCTCCTCTAATGACCCAAAAGGTTAGTAACGTTTAAATCTGACACAGCACAAAAGCTATCAAAATCAATGTTGTTACTAATTTTTGATATACAGTATTTAAGGCTAAAAATCCTCAGCCCCCAATATGTACTGTATTACTGTATATGGAGAATATTTATTTTGTGTTTTTTTTTTGTTTGTTTGTTTCATAATGACAGTGAAGTCATGTAATAAAACAAACATTTAAAGGGCAACAACAATTAAAATGTTTCAATATTTGGCAGATTTGATTAGATTATCAGATTATTGATGTTTATTGAAAGATTTCAGATTTGTGGACCTGAAATGTTTTAATAGTGGTTGTTCAGAGAGGTCTTTTTTGTCTTCTAATGATCTGAAAACATTGCAAATTGAAGTGACCCACAAGGGTTAATGTACCCTTAACTTGTGCCTAAGTGCTTTCAAATAATTGCTGAATGGTGTATTTTAACAAAAGTTGATGAAGTCAAACTCTGCCCAGAATTGACTCAATTTACACCGTTCTCACAGTACAACGGTTACATTTATAATAATCTTATAAGACATTTTCCATTTGCAAATATCAATAAATGTATAAAGTTCTGTCTACCCCAAGTCCCTGTATGAGCAGCCAGCTGAAACCCACAGTACTGCTAAAAACATGATCTGAACAAGAACAACATACTCTTTTGTGATTATTATCAGTGGGTGCTGTTTCTCGTTTGCCTTTATAAGAGAAGGTTTTAGCTTTCACTCCTGTAGTAGGAGTCCTGTGCGGATGATCCTTGTTTAGCTCAGTAACCATGACAGTCAATCTCTGACATACAGCTACAAACCTCCAGGTGTCGACTAGAACACTGCATTTTCAGTGATTTTTTCCCCCAGTGTTTTTAAAGGTCCTGTGCATAAGATTTAAGCAGATTTGATGGCAGATGGCATATTCAGAAAAGTTTTCATTCATGAATTATCACCTGAAATTAACACCGGTTATATCTTTGTTACCATAGAGTGAGTTTTTTATACCTACGGTCACTGCAGAGTGCACCATGTCTCTGCAGTAGCATTTTTATGCCGTGGGGTTCATTTTAGCTTGAAAATGATTGGTTATAACCTGAGACATTTTAAAATGTAAACAGTAGATTTTAAACGTTAGAATTCTACTGGTTCATGGAGTCAGGGCTTAATACATTGCAGCCCATTGACTTGATGTGATGTCACAAGTGATAAAAAGTCAGAACATCTTGTGTTTTTTTGTCCATATTGTCGTAAAGATTTCTCAGGACTTGTTCAGATTTCACATCTTTTTATATAAATATCAACCTCAATAAAAATGCTGTTTCATATTAACACGCCTTTAAACAATATAAATTATTTGTGTAGCCATCAAAGCTTGGGAATGTTTCCTTTAAAGATATTACGGTAATACAGTATTTCTAAAAGAACTAAAGAATAACAAGGTAAACATAGCAAAATAAATACAGCTTAACATAGTAAGAATTAGTTGTGATATAAAATTGTTCATGGAATGAAAATGTGATTAAATGCTAGAAGCTTGCACCATCATACTGTGTAGTATGTAGTGTTAAGAGTACTGCTGTTCCCAGGCCACAGGGGTATAACAAATAGGACTATATTTTGGTCCTGTCGTTTGTTGAAGTCAGTTCCCCTCAGTTTGATAAGACATATATGGATTACCTGTAAACACAGATTCAGCTAGTGACAGGTCTCTCTAAGCGAACCCTGCTGCACCACTAATTGAGCTGTGGGTTCACTGTAGCTTCATGTGGGGGCGTTTGTGTCAACGCAATTTCTAAATTAAACATATTTCAGCAATAGCAAATACTGAAGAGACATATTCATAAGAATTTTTCATCATTTCAGATATGAAATGCCTATGTTATTCTGCATTAACCAGCTTTGGAAAATTTTTGGACTTATTGGGGTGAGGCACAATCAAGATGCTCCTTGTCTCAGTTTCACTTCATCTACTGTTGTCTGTGAAGATATTTGACATATTTAGACACATACACACACAAAAATTGCCATGTGAGGAGCCAAAACAGAAATCCTTTTGGGACCCAAGTATCTCACTTTGTTGTTAGAAAATGAATCCACATATCATGACAAGCTTATGTATTTCACTCTGTAAAAAATGTAATGTGTAAAGGATAAAGCGTATAAGAATGAAGACCAATTTTGTATATATTGAATTAACATGACCAGACGTCAACATAGACAAAATATGCACTAAATGGACAAAGTGAACAAAATACAATCAACAAAAATGAAGAGAGAGAGAAAATGAACAAAAATCAAACAACCAATACAACTTGGCAAAACAATCAATGAAATGGACTAAAATAGACACAATAATCAAAAAATGAATAAGATAATCATCAACAATGATAAAACAATCAACAAAATAATTAAATAATAATTCATGTTTCTTTCGAGCCAAAAATTTAAAACAAAAGAAAAACACGCACACAAATCAGAATCAAAAGGGGTGTAGGATGAGGTGAAATACTTATCTAGTTCTAACTCTTTTTAACAAAATACTGTATAACTCAAACTAGAGACTTTCACAGCATTATAAAAAACATCAACTTCTACATCAGGATAGTTTGCAAACACAAATCATTGTAATGCATAGTATACAGTGTTTTCAATAAGCCCCTTTGATTATTCTATGTATTTTAATTATGCTATTTTTAAATATTTCTGTAATCCTACCTACTGAACTGCTTTTGTAGAAATGTAGTGAATTTGTATTTTTACAAAAGCATTTGTTCTCACGGCTGTTTTTTTGGGCATGAATGTTCCTCTTAGACAATATTTACTCTCCCTTTGTTGAAAAAAACCTTTGGATACTCTTTGGCAACTGATGATTCTTAACTCTGTACAAGTGGATTTGGTGAATATTTTGTATGGTTCTGTTTTGAAGAAGGAAGGTTGGATTTCTCGTTGTTTTGTATAGGTTTCCCCACATGTCCTCACAGTAAGTCATGTATGGTAGTATGAAAAACAGTACGCAGTGGACTTTGAAGACTGTATTAAAACATATTTAATTTTGTAAAGAATTGTAATTGATTTTGATACTGTTGATTTAATACAGTTTATGTGTTTCTTCCAGCTTAATATTTTATTACATCAAAGAAATTTTGTTTCAGACACTCTGCCAATGTGACACAGTGGCAGAGTGGGTAGCACTCATGCCTAGAAGGTCCTGGGTGGTGGTGGGGCCTTTCTGTGTGGAGTTTGCATGTTCTCCCCGTGTCTGCGTGGGTTCCCCAGGTACTCCGACCTCCTCCCACAACCAAAAACATGGGTTAGGTGAATTGGCTCACTGTGTCGACCCTGCAATGAACTGGCAACTCATCCAGGGTGTACCCTGCCTTTGCTCAAGTCCAGCACCCCCCCCCGCCCCCGACCCTCCTAAGGGGATTAAGGGGTCGAAAATGGATGGACACTCTGCCAATTTCTACATAATTTATCATGAGTTTCTTTTCTATTTTATGTGTAAGTTAATCCAAAATATCATATATTTAGTTTTATTGAGATTTAAGGTTCCCTATGGCAAAGTAAATTTGCCATAGGGAACTCAGAATTCAGAATTTTTAACTGAATTCTCAGACTTCCTATCAGACTTAGTGTTTAGTGCAAAGTTATTATAGTGGGTGACTTTAATATTCATGTTGATGTTATAAATGACACATTTACCTCTATTTTATATTCAGTTGGCTTTGTTCAACACGCAAACAAATCCATCCGCTCTCTAGGTCACACTCCAGATCTTGTACTGACATACGGCGTAGACATTGAACACCTTCTCATGTCTCCATACAACACTCTCCTCTCTGATAACTTTTTGTTAACTTTTGAATTTATTCTAATAAATTATTTAGGTCAGTCTAAAGAAGTTTATCACACCAGATGTTTATCTGAAAATTCTATCAGCAAATTTAAAGAATTGATTTCATCTCCTCAAAACGAGATGTAATTGTTAGTAACTGTGCAGCCTCACTATGTTCAACACTAGATACTGTCACTCCCCTGAAGAGAAAGTTAGTGACACAGAGGATGAGAGCACCCTGGTTCACACCTCAGCTTAGGAAGTTAAAACAGGAACTATGAAGATTAGAGAGACACTGGGATTCATCTAAACTAGTAGAATCTTTCAATGTGTGGATAGTTTTACAAAATATAGAAAAACCCTCCATTTGGCCAAAAATACATACTACTCTTCCTTAATAGAAGAAAATAAAATAACCCTAGATTCCTCTTTAGCACTGTTGCCAGACTAAGAAAAATCCATAGTTTTACCAGTACTTTTTACACTGCCTTCAGGTTTACATGCTGCCTTTAGGTGACATCATAAGAAAACATGGCTTAGGTTTTCATTGCTATGCTGATGACACAAAACTACCTCAACAAAATTCTATGCTTGTCTAAAAAACATTAAAGCCTGGATGACTTCAAACTTTCTCCTGCTGAATGAAAATAAAACTGAAGTTATTGTAATAGACCCAAGGAATCTAAGGAGCACCCTCCCTAATGACTTCCTTAATCTACACAACATTTCAGTAGATTCCAGTGCAGTTGTGAGGAACTTGGGGGTGACCTGGATCAGGACTTATCCTTCAATTCTTATGTAAAACAAATGTCCAGATCTGCCCTTTTTCATCTCTGTAATATTGCCAAAATTAGGAATGTCCTGTCCCAAGGGGATGCAGAAAAATTAATCCATGCACTTGTTACGCCTAGGCTGGATTATGGAAGATCACTACTGGCAGGATGTCCAAATAAAGACATAAAAAGACTCAAGGTGATCCAAAATACTGCAGCACGAGTTTTAACTGGTGTCAGAAGGAGAGATCATATTTCTCCAATAATAGTTTCTCTTCATGGGCTGCCTGTAAAATTTTGAATTAACAGATTGCCACCTACCCTGGTTCTGCTGGAGGGTTTTCTCTTCCATTAAAGGAAGTTTATTCTCCCCCTTGTCACCCTTGGCTTGCTCTCGGTGGTTCTGCTGGGGTTTTTTTTTATAGTCTTGAGATAATCGTCAATTTTGATTGGCGCTATACAAATTGAATTGATTTAGTATCATCAGCAAATATTATTGGTTGTAACACACTGGACATTTTATATATATTATTGGTGTACAAAATAAATGACAATGGGCCCAAAACTGAGCCTTGTGGAAACCCAAACTTTACCTTCAATGATTCTGATTTTACCTAATTTTTTTGTACATACTCTTCCCTATTATTTTGATCATTTATAAACCAGCAGAGAGAAAATGATCAAAAAATAATAATGTAATCTGATATGTCTGGAAAGACAGATTTTAACCATGAAGATTAGGGTAGTGTGTATAACATGGATAAGAAAAAAAGCAAAGTTAATTGAACTCAGAGTTTGTAATAAATCAGTGTGGAGAAAATGTAAATTGTAAAGGTTTGATTGAACACCTTATATACTGATTGATTGATTGATTGATTGATTGATTGATTGATCCCACAAAAAGGGGAAATTCAAAAACGTTAATATTTTTGACACCATAGACATGATGACCTGTGAAAAAGAAATCTGGAGTCATCCAGATATAGACATAGATATGATGCTTGACTGAAAAAGCATCTATCGGTAAAACACCACAGTATGAACCTGAAAATATTACTTGTCAGTTAGAGGCTATAATCAGGCCTTAATTCTGTATAAAATCAAACAGTGACTTTTATGTGACAGATACATCTTAACAACTCTGGGCATCTCTGAAAGATTGAATTAACAAAATACATTTCAAGCGCAAAAAAGAAATTATGTTCAGAATTTTCCTAATCAGTGCTGGTGATATCAGAAATAACCATGAAGGGATGATGATTAAAAAAAGAGCATGCACAAAGAAAATGAAGCAAGTATGAGACATACTGTGAACTACACCCTGAATTAGCTGTTCACACGCTGTAACAGCAGAACCTATATTAAGGATCACCTGAGAATTACATTTACAGGTTTTCACATATCATCACGCAGGCTGGACATTGAACTGGGAAGGTGGAGTTTGAACAGTCTGAACAACACTTGTGCTTTTAATCTGAATCCACGAGAGTCAAGTAAATTAGAAGATAGCTCCATATTACATCTTCACTATTTATAGCCACAGAATGTAAAAGTGATGAGTATGAACCACCGCTGTATTGTTATTCCAATTTTTTTATCAGACAGTAGCAAATTTAAATTCTGTAGTTGCTAAAGTTGCAGTGTTCGAGATCATTTTTAGTGTCATCAAGCAAAAATCTATAATTACCTTTATACTTTTTGTATAGTGGTTTGAGATGGAACAAGAATTGTTACATGCTGTATGTGTAGCAGGATCTGGGCTGTAGAAAATCTACCGTATTTTCCACACTATAAGGCACACCGGATTATAAGGCGCAGTGTCATATTTGGACAAAATTAATGGTGTTTAGATGTGCCTTATAGTGCGGAAATTACGGTACCCCATGACAGAGGAAAATATTTTGGACCAATCAGAGACATCTTTATACACTTAAAGGGGGAGTTAAATGTGTGATGGACAGTTCAGATGTGACTCCCCTGCTCTACCGCTGAGAAAAATGGCTTTTAAATCCAAAATGGCATGGAAGGGTGTCAGGTCATTAATAATTACAGCATAATTAGGGTCCTTTGATTTGGACTGAGACAACACAGCTGCAAAAGGAAGGTGTGCATTGTAATATTCCTCTCTGATTTTGGCTTTTGCCACTTTAAAAACAAAACCAATCTTAAGAGAAATGATGGAATGTACAAATTCTGAATGAGGCATTAACTTAAAATCTTTTTTAGTTTGAGAGTAAGAATACACTTTAAATCATTTTTAGAACTAATTTCATGCATTCCGTTTCAGATAATTAACATAACTTCCTTTTCAAATAATAATAATGACTAAATGTGCAGGTAGGGGTGTGTAATACATACTTTATATGGGAGTTTGTCGTGGGTCCAGAACAGATTAATGGAATTACATGTAAAAGTCTCTTCGAATACAAAGAAATTCGGATACCTTGTGTGACAGATTAAACTTGTTATACCAGGTACCACTGTACTTAATTCCCTCACTCAGTACATTAACATGCACAGCCAAGCCATTTAATCGGGCTATTGTTTTTGTCACATTATACAGTACATGCACAGGAGTGTAATCAATTTATTGCTGAAATCATGTCGCCTCCACTACGATAGGTGGTGATATTCACTCTTTTTTCTTGTTAGTATTGGGCCATTTCCACTTAACATATGAGAGCACAGACCACATTAATAAACAATTTCAAGCAATGAAATTGATGTTATGGTGTCAAACAAAGGAACGAAATTGCTGTATGCTCATGGAGCACAGCAACAGAACCACCGCTCCTCTGTTTACCTTTTCACGTGCTGTACGACTACCGGTTCAGGATTGGGCTCTAATGTATGCGCAGGACACCTCCCGTTCCAGTCCAACTCATGTGTATATGCAGGAGTATATTAACTTTTAATTGCATTATCTGGGTGTGTTAGTCTGACTTTTAAAACTTCGGTTTCAGTCGAGTGGACATGTTTACATGTACTTCTAAAGTCCGGTTTTATTCAGACTAATCCAATAATGCACTCAGCACAGTGTTATGAAAACATACTGACTGATATGCCATGGTATACAGACTCGTTCCATTGTGACCTCTATGACTTTTACAATGCTTTTCTATGTAAATAATGTACTAATAACTTAATGTATTGCATCACAGTCAGCTGAAATCAGACCCAAGTATGCAGCCAGTTCAGTGTTAGGGTGTTGTTACGAAGGAGGCGATAGAACCTCTACGCCAAAGACCAGGGTTTGAGTGTTGAGATCTACCCCATCTTTTTTCTATTCTGCTTATGATTATCCTTGCCCCAACCCTAACCAAGCAGGTTTATGTTTAAAGCTAATTGTAACTGTGTCACCCACTTACTGTTTACGTACTGTACCTACAATGTGACTCCAGCTTGTAAACTAGAAATAAGTTGAAGTTGGGGCCCTTTGCTCTGCAGTGTGCACCACTTGATAGAACTGGAAAAAAAAATTAAGTTTTTTGCTTGCCAGAGGTGGTGTTGACAAAAAGGAAAATAGCCCATGAGTTAAAATAAAAGACATGCACATCCTCATAAGTAACTGTCTTGGTGCTGGATGAAACTAATCAATAAGGATGTAAAAAATAAGCTCCCTCAACTCCTGTTTCAATGTTTTGATCAAAGTGACATTACGAGTGCTTTGCGCTTCTTCAGGCGTCTCAATGTGCAAAGCACTTGAACTGTCACTAAAGCTTTGAAACAGGAGCTGATGGTGTGCAGAGTTTATTTTTACATTTAAAAGGAAAAAGAAAGCTACTGTATTAACTCCTACAGCAAAAAATGACCTCACATGATTGATCAGCTAATTGATCAGCTGTTTGCAGTATTTTCCCAGACATTCCAATAAAACAGGAGAACATGACTGCTAGCTCGACTCTAGAATTGTTAAGAAACAAATTAGTGTTATCTGTGCACATTTACTTTTTGAAACTTTGTTTCAAATTAGCTTGACATTTTTTGGAAATACGGCTGCTCTCACCATCTAACACACAAACTATGTTAACGATTGAAATGCCAGCAAACAAAAAAACCTGACTTTTTGTGCTGTCAAAACCATATTGTATATAAAAGATGGACAAACCATTCATGACATCACTAGGTTTCTGGAGAGCCATTTGGAAGCTCCAACAAGGAGCCTCTGCGTGCCGTCATATTGCCACCACTGTCTTCTTTAACTTCTTGGCAAATGTATGTTAATGTGAAGTGTGAGTGGAGCTGAGATGGGTGGTATGAAATGGTAAAGACCCCTGGCTCCAACATACCTCTTGATGGATCATTTTTACATTTTGTGTCTTTTTGTAACTAGTCTGTCGTTAAAAACTGACTGAATTGTGTTGTCAATTCTGTGCACTAAGGTAAAGGAATGAAAGACTTCTGCTCTAAAGTCTGACATTTTAACATAGGACTCTATGAGGATTTGCTCACTTTTGGAGTGGACACTGCCAGTACTACAGTTTTGACACTTCTGCATTTGACTCACAGCTCAGCCCTGTAGGTTACTGCTTGATCAGAACACAATCTGAAAGTGCCTTTTTACATTGTTTTAATTTTGTTACATTTTATGTCTTTTTGTTTATTTTAAATATGAATTGACGTCATTAATGTTGTGCATCACCTTCTGCAAGTTGTCCCCCCCACCACCACCACCTAAAAAACAGCACCACAACTGATTAAGGTAATACAGCTGTACAATTATGAAAACCATGACAGATAAAAATGTTAATATTCTTAATATGTTAATAACATGCATGCTTCTTTCGGCAGGCTTCACTTTGTGCCCATTAACCAAAGAATCAATGTTCAGATAGACTAAAACATAATGTATGAAACCTTGAATGAAGCCAACAAATTGGATTAGTGGAGCTTATAGAAAAACCTTTCAGCACCGGTACTATTGTGTAAAAGAATTTAAGCGTGTTATCTCCTTACCTCCTTCAACGCTGCCATCTTTGTCTCTATTCCACAGGCACAAACACACCGTCTTCACTGTCCTCCTGTGACACCGGCAGTCTTCTCCAGCTCTGTGACAATGATGAATGCAGAACATGAAACACATTAATGCAGCAGATTCTGGTCAATGTCGGGCCTTTCTTCACTGTGTCAAGTTAAACAAACAAGATCAAGCAAAAGCGAATGGTAATTGACCCTCTGGAGATCAGGCCCTCGCTACAGAAGCAGGAGGTCACAGGAATCCCAAGCCAGTCTCAAACCGGATATGGATGTCGCTTTAAAAATATACTGTAGTATGTCCCCATTTTCACATGAGGACCCTTTGGGCATAGGCGTTATGGTGTGACATTTTAAATTATGATCTTAATATTTAATGCATTAATACATTTTAATTTTGTCTTTTGGGTTCAGTTTGGTTACATTTTGTTACAGAAACAAAAACCCACAAATTACACAATCAGTGATGACATTTTTATCCTTGACTTCTTTTAATAATTGTGACCCTTACCTGTTCCATTGCACATTTTCCGTATGTGTCTGCAGTATTTATGTTTTTTTTTGTTTTTTTTTTTTGTTATGTAATTTTCATTTGTTCGCATCATTTACATCATTATTGCCTGCTTATGGCATCTGTGTTATCTTGTTTTGCTAAAATAAACAAATAAATAAAGTAAGTCACACAATCAAAAAGCATTTTGTTGTGTTACTTTTATATTCTGTATTTTACAGATTTTTGTGTCTTTTGATCTGTCTCTTATTGTTTTAACCAGTGGTGTATAGAGTAAACTGAATCAGCACTCAAGTAAAAGGGTTGTTTTGTTTTAATTCTAATGACTCAAGTAGAAGTAAATGTACTCATAAACATAAAGTGCACAAGCAAGTTTACAAAAGTATATTACTGTATAAGTATACATAACTACTGAGTTATTTCATAACGTGGAATTTGTTATATCGTGTTCAAGCAGGCCATCTATCCTACAGTGAAAACAATGAAAAGTAAAGTTAAAGGTGCTGTCTTCAATGTTGGCAAACTAGCTAGCAGCTGATTGTTTGTGAAGGACAGATATACTGTAAATAATTAAACAGGAGACTTACCAGTCAACACAGCTTACAATCTCACAGTTGTCCAGGTAGTACGTCTGTTCTTTTCTTACCTGTACCAGATATTGTTATTGTTACCATGGTTTTTGTAGGTCTCAGCATTCTATATCTTTAATAAATCTTTATAAAATGTAATATAACTACACTCAACAAAAATATAAATGCAACACTTTTGTTTTTGATCCCATTTTTCATGAGATGGACTCAAAGATCT
>JAQQAE010006511.1:0-16618 GCA_029823295.1 Pseudamia nigra
TTTAGATCTTTGAGTCCATCTCATGAAAAACGGGATCAAAAACAAAAGTGTTGCGTTTATATTTTTGTTGAGTGTACTAGGAACAAAGGACATAAGTACTGTAGTATTTTTTTGCTTCTTTTTGTTGGTGTTTTACCAACATTAAAGGTGCAGTGTGAAGGATTAAGAAGGATCTATTTGCAGAAACTAAATACATTATGCATAATTTCCTTTTCATTAGTGGGAATAACAACCATGGTGTTTTTGTTACCATACAATAAGTATCTACGCACGAGAGGGTCCACTTACACAGAACCCACCGTGAAATGGAACGAACAATCCAAACACGGACCCTGGTGTCGTCTTCTAAACTCGGACCGGGTGAGTTTAAGGGTATTTTATTTTTGCAGCTAAATCCAACCTGTAGACACTAGATATTGTTTTATTTTACTTTGCACTGACTCTGAGCCGTACTCAAGGAAAAGTACTACTACTACTGCTACTTTATAATTATAATGACTCAAGTCAAAGTAGAAGTATGAATAAACATTACTTGAGTAAGAGTAAAAAAGTATGCCGTACAAAACTGCTCAAGTAGTGAGTAACATCACAGCGTGGAATGTATTACATCATAAAATATTGCTATTTTGTTCATTTTTTGTTTATTTCCTTGATTATTTTGATAACTTGTGTTCATTCTGTTGCTTATTTTGTTGATTCTGCTCCGTTTCTTGATTACATCGCTCATTTCTGTCCAGCTACAGGATAATTTTTTAAAAATTTATGCTTATTTTTGTGGCTCATTTTGTTGATCGTCTGCATAATTTCTTGATTGCATTACTCAATTTTGGTAATTTTGAAAATTTCCTTCATTTTTGTTCATTTTGCCTATTTTCTGCTCAATTTCAGTATCATATTGTGTGTTTTTGTTAATTTACCTGATTTTCTTCATTTTTGCTTCATTTGTTCCTTATTTTTTTCTACTTTATTAATTTATTTGCTTATTCTGTACATTTTGGACATCATTATTCTACATTTCTCTTTACGTTGCTGCTTAGCTGAGTCATTTTCTTAACCGACTTGATTATTTTGTTATTTTGAATCATTTTAAGCTCTTCTACGAAATGAAGCGTGAAAAAAAGAATGTGTTTTAACTGTTAACTGTCATGTTAAAAGCATCTGAATCCGGATCAAAAAGTACCGTCTAATATCTTACATACATTCCGAGCTTTTTTTTATTTGCAGAGCTTGGGTTTCTCCCCGTCTCGTCTCAACACCACCTCCTGTTGGATGCACCGCACACGTTATGTGCATAATTTGTGGAAATGTAGATCCGAGAGCCATTGGTCCAAGTTCACTGTTTGAAATCAATAAAAAAGCCTGTTTCTTAACAAACACATACATACATATATAATTTGAAAGTGTGTCAGAACTGGGCGTCGATACTCAACCCCACAGCCTGTATACTCTCAGTCCAGCGTTAACCCTCATAAATAAAACAACACGCTCGCGCGCCGCCGCGCCATCTCCCATTGACGACATTTAAAATCATTTCCCGCAAGACCTTTCAGCCCCGGCCTCTCATTGGCCCGTGGTATCTGAGGCCGATGACCGCAAGTTTAAAAGGCAAAAGCCAAAGTCATTAGAGAAGCGTCTCCTTCCCTAAAGAGCGAGGTGGTCTTCGGCGGTGCGACCGGGCCCTGAGGTGTCCCACTTGGAGCCGTGACGCTGCTGCAGCAATCTGTTTAGTAAAAGCGCCGCCATCATAATTTATCTCTTTTTAAGCTGCAGTTGAGTACTTTTGCACATCCATCTTGGCGCGCATTAGAATTTCAAAAGCATGTGTGAATCAGAGCTGGAGACCGGCTGAGATGATTGCAGTGGTTTTCTATAGTCTCCTGTGGCGCTCTCCCTGACCCTGAGTCTGTAATCTATATTTTCAGAATAATACAGAGAACCAAAGATGTTCAAGGGCATAACCCTCTAATCTACTCTACTTGCCATGTGCTCGAATTGTCCACAACCACTCTTGGGCTCCGAGAAATTCAAGCTGCCCGTTATATGTGGCTTCACTTCACTTCAGCGCACTCGGTCTCAGAGAAACGACATTCGGATTTCACTAAACTGCTAATCCAATTATGTGTTGCCACAAACAAACTGCGCGTGCGTATGCATTTTTGCTATATGTGATCTAATTAGGTTGTAAAAAAGAAAAAAAAAAAAACATCCTGTATTTTTCAAAACTCCTCACACGGGCAGTGGAAGAGCTTCGGTCGGGGTCGAGAAAAGGTCAAGGTTTGTTTGAAATATTCATAAACACGTTGTGAATCATTTGTTATCACGTCGTCGCACACTTTGCAAGCGTTCAACAAAACCCCGGTGGTGTTTTTGAATCATAACCAAGAGCTAATATTAACCATAAGAAGTTGTTTGGACAATGAAAGCAGTTTGTTTGGGATTGGACAAAGACTGTGGTTTGGTTTAAGTAGAAACAAGTCATTTTTGTCACATTTCTGGATTAAATTACGCTGCCGTCCCAGGGCCAAGTGCAGTAAATACATCAACAAAAATAATTTTGTTTTCATACGTTCTCTTGATTATTATCTTATTTTTTTGTTCATTTTCTTGACATTTGATCAATTTCTGTTTGTTTTTTTTTTTTTTAAGGCAGTTCCTGTTCTTGATTATTTTGTCAAAATATTTTTTTTTATTATCCAGATTATTTTATCCACTTTTGGTCATTCTCATGGTTATTTTGATATTTTTCTTAAATATTTTGTTCATATTTACCATTATGTTGATTTTTTTTTTTCATTTTGTACATTTCCTTGGTGATTTTGTCAATTTGGCTTTGTTTTGATAACTATTTTCTTCATTGTTTTAATTCTTTTATTTATTCTATTGTTGAATTTCTGAATAACCTCTTACTTTGTTCATTTTGAGTCAAAACACTGAGAAAAAGTAAGTGCATATTGTAAAGGATTTGAGAATTTGCTAGTTACTGCAAATTGGTTTAAAGCCATCTATGATTACAAACATAAAATGTTTCAGAACAAATATTTTTGCCATTTGAACAAGATGCAAATTACACTATTTATTTTGCATGGATTGAATAGGTTGAATATGGCATCTTGATATTCACTTAATATGAATAACATGTTAAGGTATTTTACTTTTTACACGTAAAAGGGAAGATGTAGAAGAATGACCAGAATGAAAAATATGCAGAATAAAGGACAAAGAGAAATAAAATGAACAAAATGAAGAAAACAACAAAATAACGAACACAATTTAAAAAAATGAGCATAATCATGAACAAAATGAAGAAAAATGAACAAAATAATGAACAAAATAAAGAAAAATGAGCAGAATCATGAGAAAAATTAAACAAAGCAAACAAAGTAATGAACAAAATGAAAAAACTGAAGAAAATAATGAACAATATGAAGAAAAATAAGCAGAATCATGAAGAAAATGAAGAAAAATGAACAGAATAATGAACAGAATGAAACAAAAATGAACAAAATAATGAACAAAATGTGGCAAAAATGAACAAAGTGCCGAACAAAATTCAAAAACAATTTAAAAAATAATTTGATTCCCAACCCTTTTAGGAAGGACACATTTTTACAACTGAATAATGTTTTGGAGACTAAAGAGGACCCGTGTGGCTCTGGACTGGTGGCTTGCAGACCCTTGGAATAAATAATAATAATTTAAAAAAACATACACACAGAGAACCTGATACTCATTCAAAAAAAAATCAATGCTTATAAAATCTACTGCAAAGGGTAAATGTTTAAAACACAATCAAATACAGTAGCAAAATGTGAGATAAAGGTAAGATGTTTGAAAAACTGTTGCTGCGTGACGCGTAGAACAAAAGGTAAGTGAATTTACAGTTTGGTTGCAAAAGAACATCGTCGGTGACAGACAGCATGTGGGAAAACAGGTCAAAAAGATGCAGGTGCTGATGCGTCAGGTGTGAATATGTTCAAGTTACATCATGCAATTAATAACTCGCACACACTCTGCACCAAGACAAACACACATGCTCGTGCACACACGTCGTGCGTGACGGGAACAAACACAAGCCGAGAGACAGACAAACACAGAGCATATGCTCCTTCCACAATGATCAGTGACCTCCCAGGCTCGCAACACAGTGCTAAATGAGCAACTTTCCTCTGCGGAGTAGTCAATAACCACACAGCCACAACGATCGTGTCAGCGTCCAGCCTGGCCAACATCCCCCGTAATTAATTAGTTCATGTCTCCTCCGCTCAGAGAGAGGGAGACAGCACAAGGCATATGTACTCATCCATTACATGTGCTATCCGGGGTCAGTGGCCCTGGCAGGAGCAGTCGGCGAGAACGCCTGCGGACTTCAACTGAGGCCCGTTTTAGAAAATTGCCTTTTGGGTTCAAAAATCGTGCCTCTCGGCTGCCGTGTCCGTCAAAGACAATTTGATTAATATCAATCAGCATTAGAAGACAGCGGATCTATACGCCCGAGGACGACTTGTCCAGAAGCAACGGCAGCCGTCCGGAGCGGAGCCTCGAGCCTGTGGACGTTGGAATGAGGCAGGGGGTCATTCCCTTCAGTCCCTAGTTTTCCATCTCTGTCTGGGTTTTTCGCTTCTTTCTCAACTCCAATCAGTCCTGCCTATCCCCACATCACCATCCTGTCATCTACCACCAATACCAATCCCACCACCGCTGCACATCGCCCTCCCCCTCCTCAACTCCCAGACCCTCCCTGAAAGTCTCATATCACCCTGTGTGAAAAACAAGCCCCATCTCGGGGTGTGGAGAGAATCAATCTCTGCTCGCTCTGTGGAATCCCTGACCGCCAGACACGGCGAGGAGGGAGAGGAGGGGGTATTCGGTACATCAGTCTTTCCTTCGGTCACATGCTGCCTTTTTGACTTTGCGCTGAGTCAGGATAAACACTAAAGACAAAAGCCGACCCCCCCGATCACGGAGCATTTGCTGTTATCGATTCCCGTTGCAGCCACCCTCTGCGTCCAAACAGGGCAGGATAGCGCAGCACATCTGTATCAATCTGTATATTTCTATAAGTCTGCACTTTGAGCATCTGCGTTGTCTGTGTGGGGTAGCATTTTAATCAAGGCCCTGCACATCAGATTAATGGAGAAATTTGATAAACGTCTCCTATTCGCAAGCGGAATTTTGCCAACTCAGGACTTCGGCTCCGAGCAATGGGAAATGAAGAATTAGAGCGGAGATGAGAGAAGTGAGATGTTTGAGGTCATCTCTTTAAAAAATGACTTTTAATCAGAATTAAAACCGTCTGCAATACCCCAGTGATGATTTCATTACCGGGGAATCAAGATGTCATCCATTTTGAGGACGGGACGTCAGAAGTTTTGGGCCTGGATCACGGGCAGCTTTTGCTGAATATGAAGCAGCTGCGAGCAGAACTAGTCACAGTCATCAAGACAGACAAGACAGGTCTCATAAAATATTCATGTTTTAAATTTTCCTCTCTGCAAAGTGAGCCTTCACTCATTTAATTTTTAATGAGCATTAAATATCCCCAACAAAAACTAATTGACATGAATTTAACTATCAGGGTTCAGATTATGTACAGTAATTAAGCTCACCTACCGTGCCTGTCCTGAGCGGGTGTAAACCTGTAAAATATGTGCATCTGCATGTGACATATAATAAACCTGGATGTGAGCGGCGCTGTTAAAAGAGCAAGGAGGAAAATTCCCTCCAGTGCATTGTGGGAACCAAACAATAACACATGAAATTGGTAAGTTCTCCTGTGTACACAAACATACCTCCATTTTTTTTATTACGGTATAACCGGCTGCACACAACACTGGCAGGATGGCAAACTTTCATAACAAATATAGATTGGTTGTTTTCATGCTCTCTTTTGACAATGTCACAAAAGCCGGGATAATATTGATGGTGAAATTATTCTATTTATTAAGTAATCTTTGCGAGGCAGGGTTTCAATCACTCGCCGGTTCCACAGGCTACCAAAGTGGCACTTTGCGGGCGCACTGAACCGTGTCGCCTCTAAGCGAGGCTGACACGCCGGGAGATGAAAGTCTTGTCATTCATTTACCAGTGACAACGTGTGTATGCTAATGTCCGACCGTCTTTAGCTCAGCGGTGAGGACAGTTCTGCTCGATCCGGGCCTGGAGGGAAATCTGCAGGGATGTACAGTGCAGCCTCAGCAGCAAAGGCCATCACGGACACCATCGCACGGGGCGCGGTGGAAACACATGTAGTATTACTCCAGGGAAAGTCTGATATGAGTTCTGACAGACTTTCAGATATGATGATAGATGGCATGTAGTTCCATTGTATATAGTTTACATACATTTTTTCATCTCTCTAATCTCGTTTTTTCTTATTGTTTGTTTGGACTTCGTTGACTATTCTCTGAAATGCCCCTAAGAGACATACATTCTCCACGCTGGTTGGCAGGCAGACATTTCCCCGAAACTTTTCCCCTTCCGTCCCCATTAGGAATTACCATCTGCTACGACTGCCTCTTTCCCACTGCCGCTAGTGGCTCTGCACGGATTATCTTGGCACGCCTTTTCCTGTGTACCGAGTAATCCTAGAATCGCCCGTTTGTTTCTGAACTGCTGGTTTGAGGCCAATCAGGTGCTAACTTTCTGACAGGGAGTTAGAGTTAAGAATACATGTGTTATCATTTTCCTCAATGAACATTATAAATGATTCTTTTTCACTCTTGTGCCTTTGCTCTGATGCTGTACGTACTTTTCCACTGAGACTTGATCTCTGCACACACACACTGTTTTGTCTCAACTATTGTAAGCTGACCTTGCAGATGTGAACCCATGTCACGTGAATCTGCTTAATGTGTCCAGATAGAATCTGCATTGCTCAAATGTTGAATAATTCATGAAATACTGTAACATGTGACATATGAGTACGCCTTTTTGTGTGTTCTAATAAAACATCTGAGCGAAGGAGGAAGTTTCGAAGAAAGACTGAAGGATTCTAAGCTCCTGTCTTCTTCCCTTTGCAAAGAGCCCGTTTGATTATACTCTGTGTCCGAGTCTTTTTATTGGGTTCCAGGTTGGTCGAGCTTGATGATGAACCTGACACAGGGCCTTGAAGGTAAACTAATGCTGAACCCTAGCTTCCCGACTAACAAAAACAGGACGTCTTTGAGCGCTGCAGAGATATTTTACAGTGTTTGATAGCGAGTGTTTGTCAGTAAATAGGTCTGAGCTGGTGTGACTCAACACACAAGGGGAGCTGTCATGCAGACCTGTCAATCAAAGCCCAGCACAGCAGAAATGTGCCAGACTACTTCCCACAATGTCTTAACAATGATGGACCCGATCGCTTATTACAAGGTCTAAATAAAACATCTGAAACCATGCTGACACGTGACAACAATGTCCAGTGTAACTCTGTGGGACATGAGGCTTTCTGCAGGCACATGGATGGTGTCCTTGTGGCTGCCAGTGGTATTACAACTGGAAGTTACTTTTGTTGTTGGCCTCTGCATGGGACCGGGTGCCATGGAAGAGTATAAGAGACCGTTTGTGCAAGAGCATAAATGTGGTGTGAAGCCATGCAGATGAGTGACTGGTCGACCCTCAGAATCTCCGCTCTATGTCTGTTTATGTGTGTCATCATGTTACCCAGAGGGACATGGATGCAGGCCAGCAATAAGTCACTGAAGTCATTTAACAAAGCTTACAACTTACCTCTATTTTGATAAATCGATGACTGAATCACAGTCTATACGACTATCGTCAAAAGGAAAAAGAAAGTCATATAGTGGTAAGTTTTCTCCACCCCTTTCTTTGCATCTGAATTTTGAGGGGTTTATTGTATTAGTGATGCAGCTTTGTACATAGTGCATTTCAGTCAGAATTAGATTCATCAGTCTTTGGTCTTGATTTTATGCTCTAACCCTCACCACACAGATTGGTAAAGCTAGCGTTCAATGACCCCGGCTGTTCAGTGAGGCTCATGAGGAAGTCACTTCAAGATGTAATTCCACCGCTCGGCCACTGGGGAACCAACTGTCTGGCTCCAAGAAGCTTTTTTCCCATAGATACATGTGATTCTATCTGAAAATACTAAGCCAATAAATTTTGTCATTAGTCATTATGTCTCAAAAGTTTTATTTGGATCCTCTAATAAATAATGTGATGATCCATCTTTAACTTTATGCTCCGTTATTAAGATATTACTGCAAATAATCTGACAAATCACTGCCGTGCTGGGGTTTGATTGACATGTTGCTATGGTAACAATGAAGTCGGACCGATTCAGGCCATCATATGTTCTATTTATTCAATATTGCTTAGTTTTACATGACATACACTCGACTGCAGAGGTAAGTGTAATATGACTTTGTTTGACACTATGTGCTGAAGTTTTACCGCGTCAGTAAGCTAGCGGCTAACATTAGCTTCCAATGAGTCCTGTTTTTGGCTCCAAAATTGCAGCCAGCTGGGGATAACCTGATTGGCCTCAAAACGACACTTCAGAAACTAATGGATGACGTCACGATCACTTTGCCCAGTTATATATACAGACTATGATTACTATATACACTCTATGATTAATATATTCAGACTATGATTAATATATACAGACTATGGGTAAAGCCTACATTTTTTAACAAATGGCATAGATATTGTTCTTCAAGTGATCGAATATGTAAATTCAAAAAGCTTGGACATTCTGGTTCCGATGGAAGGTCTTTGTCGTCTCCATCCGGTGGTCTTGAACTATGTCCCGCCCACGGCACGATCTGACTGGTTAACGTCATGTATGACAGCCCGTTAACGCTGAAATCAGAAAGCGCTTACTGTTGAAAACCCCACCACTTCGAAGTGAAAACTGAGGAACATTGAAATGATCTTTCATTTTTATTGCTAATGTATAGGCTACCAGTTGTCTCAGTGATGCGACACTAATACTTGATTACTAATCGTCAATATCAGAGTGGGAGTGAGAAACAAAACGCTGTCTTTTAAAACGCTGCATGCTATGATGCTGTACAGCGTTGGAGGACAGCTGAATTATCTAGCTGTGCTTATTTTCATTACTTTAAGCAAATGAGACCTCTTGTACCTTATTAAAAATTTCAAATGCAAGAAAATAACACAGACTGAACAGCATGGGGCTACAAATAATGCATGCAGAGATAAATGTTGGCATAAAAATGCATTTACTCCATCACTTCACTTGTATATACATATTCTTGTACTTAAATTGTGTGTATATATTCTGATTTTACAGTCGTTTTATTTCATTTTATTCCTTCTTGCCCTGCCTTTTATTTTATTTTTCTGTGCTCTCTTTGTTTTATTGTGTCATTTTTCTGGTTTTACTGCATTGTATCAGTCTAATTCTTGTGTATATTGTACACTGGGCACATAAAGCGATTGACTGGTCGTTAATACCCACATACCTTCTGTTGGAAAACAAAAGCAAAAGCAGTGAAACGCTCGTCGAGGTGGCCTTGTTGTGCTGTGAGCGGCATTAAACATAATGATTTACTCCGTCTAAAATGCTAAATGTTACTTTTGTTTGACATCACAGCGTTTCACACCGTGGTAAATGCTGAAATCTCCATGCGATGTTAAAGTCAGGGTGATGAGAGACGTTCAATACCGACGCCTCCAGCCAAGGTCGAGTGCCCGTCACCTGGCAACTGAGCCAAATACTAAATTCTTCAAATGCTGTGCATCAATAGAGTTCGCCTTTGAGCAGTATTGACACACAGTTAGCTTTTCAAGTATTCACTGGGACTATTTAGAGAACAATAATTGCACAGTATGGATCTCTGTTTGTTCAATGAATTCATAGACTGATGCATTTAATAGGTGGATGATACACTGATGTAAAATCCATCACGTGTATCACCCAGGGTCACTAATGTGTGCTTTTGTTTTGTTTACTAATTGTGTCTTTTTATGTGAGATCATTACAAGTATTTAAATGTCTGATTACGGAGCATCTCATCTGGCAGAAAGGCAGAATGAGATGAAGAAACGGTGGGAATGTGTCGAGAAAGTCTGCCTTAACAGATGTTCACAATCACTGTAATGTATTAGTGATTGTGTGCATCTGTTAAGGCAGCAGCACTAAACATATATACACAACTAAATGACTTTGAGCTGATGCAGTGGAGTCATTTTGTGGAGCATAATGGCTGTCAGTGTTTTCTCAGTGCCATTATGCAAACATTGGTGTAGATTTTGGTCGGTTCGCTTTGAAAGCGTCGCTCTGCCGTTGAATAGGACGCACACATCATCCTCTCCTGTTGATATCTGTGTTTAAAGATGTGTAATCTATCCTAAAGAGCCCGTTGTGATGCTTTTAGTCAAAGTCACAACCAAGATTTGAACTGGGATCTTCCCTCTCGGGCCGTTAGATTTCTCTATTTATGTGCTTACACAGCATTAAAAGGCACAATTAACATTTTTGGACACTTTATTTATTTTTTATTATTGTCAACCTTGTAGTTTGATATTGAAGGCATACATGACAGTGGAGGACATGCAGCTGAGTGTCTAAATGAGACAAAGTATACACATACTTTCTCCTTAAGTGTTTTTTTTTACTTTTTTTTTACTCTTTTCAATTTGTCCCTTAATACTAAAGATATCCAAACTGTGAATAAACATATGGAATTACATAACAAATAAAAAACCTAGAAAATCTTTGCACTAATGGTCTAATATATATTAGACCATATGTGGTGGAAGGGTTTGCGTACCTGAGGGATTCTAGGAGCTACATTATGTTGTTGGGGGTCAATTTGCCCCTGGTAGGGTCTCTCAAAGTTAACTGGCCCTAGGTGAAAGACCCGACTGAGAGCAATTCGGAAGACCCTTATGATGAAGAATTTCCTGTGAGCCCACAACCCCAGAATCAGAATGGTGCGCTCATGTTGAAGCGCACCAAAATGACACGGCAGCCAACAGCCACCTCATACAGTTGGGGGGTGGGGGGTACAGTAGGTACTCTAGGAAGAGAAAGAAAAAAGCACTGTTTCCAGAATTGGGCTCAAAAGCGAGCAAAATTATGGACACGTAGAACAAAACCCTCTAATTGCACATTTAGCAGACAGTTTCTACACATTAGACAAAGCAGGTCAGAGCGAGTGGGGGTGTGTTTGTAAAATGTGCATATGATCAACGGATGCATTGTGTGTTATCAGTTCTGATAGGAGGTCAAGAATCCCTTCCAAGTGCAAATTGTCCAGATGTGAGGTAATATGGTGGTTATCGTGGCAACATGTGTCTATAGAAAAGTTCACCTGTACATCAGTTCAGAATCCTCTCCCCAATGCACTCGTCAGATGTTCAGTTCCATGATGTCCCACCGTGGCGGCAACATGTCCATTAGACCTGCAGGAAGGGTCGTAAAGGCCCGTGCCGTGCGCTTTGTGTGGCAGTTAAAGGTGCCTGGGTGGTGCAATCCCTGGTTCCCAACTGGGAGGAGGCCCTGAGGCAGACCCAGGACACGCTCTCAGCTGGTGAGAGGGAAGCCTGGGCTTTTTTTGTTTACTGTATAATTCCATACGTGTTCTTTCACACATCTTAAATATTGTGTCCAGTGTCTTTGACTGGTCGTGTAAAGGTAGCACTGTCCCATCATAGGCCATTATTTTGACTCTAAAATAATCACTACAACCCAGGACTGAAGTTTAATTCAACTAAAGAAATACTAAAGAGGTATAACCAGCAACATTCATAAAAACTGAACTCTTGTTTATTTTGTCTCCCCACACACTTTCCACATTTTGACACTCACACATTTTATTCAGTTTTCTATTGACACATGGTGGAGATTAAAAGTTAAAATATGAGCTTTGATGTGTCATATCATGGATCTATGATCATTTTCAAAGCCACATTCTCTCCCGCTTTTACAGCTATCATGTCTTTCACTCAAAACGTGAGTACCTCATTCAAAATATACTCTAATGTATATTTTTATTAGCTTATAAAAAAGGCACTGGCCTGGTTTGATTTCTACGAAGGTGGGTCGTGACTCATAACCACCGGGTCACAAAGCGAGTCCAGCTGAGAACCACTGATCGAGAACATGAGGATGAACTGGTGAATCAGATTTTTCGTTGAATCTCAGTTGCTGAAAGTCAATGTGAACAAATGACACTGATGTTTACTGTGTACGTTGTGTCATTAAATGCTGTTTCATGCAGTTGTGTGCTGTTCAAAGATTTCGTGGAAGGAAAGGGTTGAAAGACTGACACTTCCTATTATAATGATAACTCCCTCGTTACGATACGATAGCACCACCACCAAATAACATCATTGTCAGCATCTGAAGTTGACACTGACCCAGAATTACACCAGAAAAAACAAAAAAAAACAAACATTTTAGGCCCCAAACATCAAAATTCTCTCTCCGTATATATATGTCCATGGTTTGTAGAACCGTACAAGGCATCATGCCAGGTTAACTGTGTGATGAAGGTGAAACATGGATGTGCACATCAAATCAACACTTCATTTCTCAAACTGTAACCACCCTCCATTTACCAGCATAGATCGGCCCCGTTAATAACCCAGTCCATTTGATCCGCTGAACCCGCTCGTGTTTTGGCTCTGAGCTACAGTGTGTGTTGATGTCGTGATCAGATGTATCGAGTCAGACACCTGACATGCTGGTGTTACTTTCACAGCAGCTGTCACCGCGGTCTGTCAGTGATTGACTCGCACCCGATCTGCTTTCAGATTAATATTTCATCTCTCACTTAATAGAAAAACAGATGTTCTGCAGCCGTGTACACTGGGAAATAAGCTGGTGGAAATGTATGCATTACTTATAGCCAGCTAACTAAATTTAGAATGAAATATGCATCTGACAGATGCCACACAATCAACTTCCAAAGGCCTGTAATGGGATATCGACAGATTTCATTTATGCAGGGCAGACTGACCTCATTGGGGGAACTAATAAAACTTTTGGTACATTCAACCGGAAAGATGCCCTGGCTGTATTTCAGTCTTAGGCAGCTCTCTGGGTGCCCTTTAAAGCATTGACCTCTTCACAGAGTGAGGGCTCCTATGTGATTAATACTGCTAGGCATTTATTGGCACGCAAGGCACTTTTACCAATAGGTCACCTGCTTGACCTCAGCGTGAGCACGGAGATCGAAACCGAGTGGACAGCGAACTATGGCTTAAGGTGGTAACAACAGGCAAAATACTAAAAAGGAATCTCAAACTCATAACCATCCCACCCATATAAAGCTATTTGGGTGCACACACACACACACACACACACACACGCACACAGATCCTTAGTCTCTATCACATTCACCAAGACCCACCCACACAACACACACAGCCCCGGGCATAAAAGGTTTCTGCGGCCAGAACACAAACAAACTCATTTGTAACCTGCCATGACACACTCCAACACACACACACACACAAGGCAGAAAAGCCAAGTTACATTATCCCTCTGTGCAGCTAGATGGATCAGACTGTTTATCAGAGGCTCTCCACCGGCACACTGTAAGAAGGATCGTAATGTCACCGATCGATTCCACGGCAATCAATACAGATACCTATTCAGAAATCTATCGATGCAGTTTAACGGGGATATTAGTCCGAGTGCAGGTAAATGTCATGAGTTCTACTGAGCGGCGCTCGCGGGTCATAATTGGACTGAAAGGTACCCGAATGGCATTAGGTGGTGAAACAGTGAATTATATATGTAGAAACATCACGTTATGTAACAAGTCAATAACAGTAAATCCATCACTGCTTCATTATTTAACACGGTAACACCTGCGATTTTGTAATGAAATGAACGCGGTGTGGATTTAACCATGTTTTGGGATGAATCTTACAAGCTGCAGTGATGATTTTAAGAAACAAAAACAAAAAAGTTCCACCCACCGCGGATGTGACCGCGTCGTTTCCGTTTCTCACATCACAGTCCACGTATCGCGTATTATTCACCAACTTTAATTCATCTTCAGCATCCGACGTGTAAGATTTATCGGGACGTCGCAGGCAGCAGTGGAATGTGACCGGTGGCGGGTGGAGTACTCAAGTAAGAGTACTGTTACTTTATCAGTTCACGAAATCAAGAAGAAGTACTCATAAACATTAGTACTTGAATAAAAGTAAGAGTAAGTAGCGACTAACTTCATGACAGGGAAGTTATTTGCAGCCTTGATACATTCAAATGTAGATTTTGGCCATTTTTGTTTATTTTCTTGATTATTTTTTGTTTGGTTTCGTTCAATGTTATATTTTTTTAACTTTTTTTTTAACACTGTGAATCACTTTCTTCACTTCTACTCATTTTGTTGCTTATAATTTCTTGTTCAGTTTTTGATAATGATCTTCTTAATTTTTTTAAATTATATTACTTTTTTTTCTAAATTTCCTTTATTATTTTCTTCGTTTTTTGTTCATTTTGTTTCTTATTTCGTTCAGTTGCCCCCATCACAGTAATTTTATAATTAACTTCACTATTTTGATCAGTTTTGTCCGCTCACTTGGTTAATTTAGCTGACTTATCTGATTACTTTGTTTTTTAATTAATTTGATTATTTTACTTGTTTGTTTACTTCTACTCATTAAGTTTCAGCCAAATGTACATGTAACTGAGTAAAAGCACATTTTTTCATCACAAATTTAACTAAGAGTAAAAAGTATTCTGCAAAACAAATCCTCTCAGAAGTACATTTATTTGGAAAGAAACTACTCAAGTACATGCAGAGGAGTAAATGTACTTAAGTACTACCCACCTGTGGATATAAGTATAAGTAGTGTTATATCCAACTCAGTTCTATTGTATTTATATAGCATCAGTAAAATTCCAGGCACTTTGCCAATCAAGGCTGAAGCCTTACAGGAGACATAAGGCATAAAATAAGTTGTCATGTCTTTACCTTGGATGAAAACAGACCTGGGGCCTCTGTAAATAATGGTATTATATCAAACTTCTCAGTGAAAGGAGGAAAAAAGACACAGTGTTTTTGAGTAACTGGACCTGAAATAAGCCATATGAATATGTGGACCAAACCTTCCTGACCTTTGGGGTTAAGGTCCCAGGGATGGTGGATGGTCAACAGCAGCTCATTTGCATTTAAAGCAACACGCACCGAAACAGCCTGAGACCCAGGAGTATATGGAGACGTACGTAGAATGAAGGATACAGGTGTATGGTGAGCTGAAATTTTAAATGACACATTCTAGGGACATGTTAGAATTCTTCGTTTGACATAAGGGGTAAAATGCTGTACATCTCCTTTAAAGGGCTAAAGAGAAAGGAAGGCCCAAAAGCACTCGGAGAGTAAGCCTCGGGCGACGAGGAATGGAACCGGGGTCTGGGTAGGTGGTGGTCCGATTCCATCAGCTGGGACTGGAATCCAGTCTCCAGGTTGTCTTCTGTCACCTGAGTGTGAGTTAAAACCACCTTAACTTAAAGAACAAAACAGATAAAACAAACAATAAGCCTGTAACGATACAGAACTAATAAAACAAGTCACGTATACCATTACTGTTATAAACATGTATGTATATGGATGCATATGTGGAAAAAGATAATCACAGGTACATAAAACAGTAATACACACATGCTCAGTAGCACAAATACTATAGACTGACTTATATACTGACTGAAAACCAGTAAACCAAATTACAAAAATACACTACACATATATACAGAAATGTACAACGTGCTGCATTCAGATTCAGATTTACTCTATGAATCCAAATACTGGGACATTGTCTTGTACGACTCAGTATTAACATAATGTGCAATCAATTACCCTGCATTTGCAAATCTGAAATCATCCCAAATCCATGGAATGGTTTGTTAGTTTTGAGGTTTTTCATTTAGTCATGTGAATTCTTTAAACCTCCAACACATTCAGTCTCATGGCACCGTCACACCTCCTTCGTTGGGTCTGGACGCCCATGTTTGACCCAAACTAAACGTCCGCTCCCTGACGGAGGTGCAGCGCCAGCAGCCAGCCTTTGGATGTGGTCTCAGTCCACACTACTGCACATTTCACCATCGTTGGATTTGTGTAACAATGTGAAAAAACACTGGATAATATGGACTTTGAGGCCAATCAAAGAAGGTTAAATAACACGACTGTCACCAAAACATGTCTTTTTAAATCAGTTTTGATGTGATATGTGCTAAAATATGTAAATAAACATTATCATTGCTTGTTGCTGTATCTTTACTCTTTTCTTTTGTCTCTCCTCTGTCCACTAACTCCAACTGGTCGAGGCGGATGGTCGTCTGCCTCGACCTACCCAGAGCCCACCCCCCCTCTTTGTATAGTCTTGAGATTTTGGCTTTGACTTGTGAAACGCCTAGAGATAATCTTGGATTATGATTGGTGCTACACAGATGCTACTGACTTGAACTGAATGTTGCTATAACACTATGACAGCTTCTATGAATGAGAACATTCGTTTGGTCATTTATTACGATAATCTCTACATTTTACTGGACAAAGTGACCGTGACGTCATCCGTTAGTTTATGAAGGGTCGTTCTGAGGCCACTTTTCACTTCCTGGACAACATGTTGGAGCCAAAAACAGGATGTGACCATATTTGGACGAACGGCAGCGGGGCTTATGAAG
>JAQQAE010006512.1:0-16616 GCA_029823295.1 Pseudamia nigra
CACCGCCATCTGGTGGATGCATGACGCAAGTGCGCCTTATAATCCGGTGCGCCCTATAGTGCGGAAAATACGGTAGTGTTTGTTTTTTGTCATGACACTATACAACCAGCATTAATTTAATTTAATAGTGCAAAGAACAATGCAAAGAATTATGGGATGTTAGCAGTTATTGTGCTAGGGTAGCATGGTGTTTTTCAGTCCATTCATTTCATGCTGATTTAAAAAATGCTTAGTAGTCAAAGTTTGTTTAACTTTTACAAGTCTGATTTATTTCTTTTGAAGCGACACTACAAAACACAACATTAGAGTCTAAAAACCTTGTTTATTGTGATACTGTCAGCTTTAAAAATATTTGATTCATCAGTTTTAACCTGCAGGAGTTTGTGGAATATCTTCGTCAAGCAAGTTCAGTTTGATGCATCTGCAAAAATACAACATAAGGGAGTTTTAAATGTTTTTGTGATAAGTGAAATTTGACTTTTGTTCATTCTGAAACTATAATGAAACACATTAGGCCGTACAGTCACTATACTAAGTGGTATTTCTCTTTGATCATCATCTGACAACATCTCTTTACCCCTTGGCAGAGTCGTGCTCACTGAAAGCTTCCTCTTTAGCTTCCCTTTTACTCCCTTGACTCCAAAATTACTATAGCACTTTTTGTGAAAGATACCGTGTAAATAAAGTCGTGGACTCCCATACTTTATGTCATGGTGTCATACAGCTGGACAGTTTCTGTATCTATCTGTATTTGTCTTAAACTCTAGGCATGCACACAGCCAGCAAACCCAGGCAGAGCTCCTGCTGACACTCAGTGTCAATAAAGATAAATGTTTCTGAGACCTCACAGCTTCTGTCAGAGGCATTACAAATCGGCCCTCCCACCTCTCGCTGGCATTGTTAGTGAGGGTGTGGTCCTTGAGGTCCTGGAACCGACTGACACTCTGATGTGATGAACAGGCCTCGGAGCCGTTGGTGTGACGCCTCCCACTGTTATGTCTCATCTTGGCTGGACAGCAGGGAGTTTGGAGGTGATGCAGCGCTTAAACAATGAAATATGACCTGTAGCCTGAGGCGGGATGCCCCCGTCCACACTACCCCTCACAACAAAGCGCTCCATTCCCTCGACAGCCCTGCTTTAAACATGACAAATGATAAAGACACAGCAAGGACGGCTTTGTGGCAACACGAGGACCCAGGAATGATCCTGGTAATCTCTAAACAAAAGCCAAGTGCATTCCTCAGGCAGATACACATTTACATTCCACCTACGCTGTGAAACTTAAATGTAGCATCTGACTGGGCTGAACCACAATTTGAAAACTTCTGCTGTTAAGTATTCTGCTTATTCTGCATGTGGAGAGTGCATGTAAACAGGAATAATCCATGTGAAGCAGATCAGGGCTTGTCATGTCGAATCTCACTACCGGTGCCTGGAAGCCTCTTTCTTCTTGACTCTCGACACTAACTGCCACTTCCACTCTCTCTGTGTGTTCTGTACCAGTTCTGTCAATCATGTCTTCCTCGCTCCATCCAGACAACCTGGTTTCCTGTCACCTCCCCACTTTTTCTTCCTTCGCCTGCCTCTAGTTTCAGTGTTTCCAAGGCAACCAGCGGATGCCGTGCTATCAGTCATCTCTGCTGACAGCATTCAGTCGTTTCCTGCAGCTAAAGCACAGTACTCTCTATATCTGATTTGGAAGCTGAAATTTCAATAGCAGACGGATGAGCGCAAGAAGCACTTTTAACTAGAGTGTCAAAAACACCTTGTTTAACGCTAAACATCATCATCGCTACAGTAACAGACACTCCACGAGTCTTCCTGTGGCATGACAAGACATTTGCAACAGATTGACAATGGAACATATATTCTCTTCTAAGCCATTATATTCATCAAGTCATCCAATACCATGATCTGTATAAATCAATCTTAGGTCATTTGTGTTAAATAGGAAGCCTATAATCATCTTAAATTAAATCACAAGCTTCTGGTGGCATTGAATCTTCTACTGCAAGTGTAACAGTGTAGTTTGCATTTCCGTCACCTCCCAGGGGAAGTCGGCGTCCTTGTTTCCCATCCATCAGCCTTACAGAGGTGTGACTGGCATTGATACCTTCTCTCATTTGGAATCCAACGATTTCCTGTTCCTTAGCCATTGATTTTCATTTGCATCGTTGACATATGTGACGCTGGTTGCTGAGAAACAACAGAGTTTAACGCTTTGCTTGTTTCACCAAACAGTCACGTTGAAAAATCCCAGCTGGCAAATACTGGTCTATCTTATTTTCTTATTTGATTAGTTTATCCTTCAGCATACGAAAATGTTGAGAAAATACAAAAAGAGACTGATAAAATGACTATTATGCATTTACTGCATGTCCATGTATTTTACTGACCTAAACAGTTATCAGACATGTGAAGTGAAGGGTAATATTACACTTAAAGGTGCAGTCTACGATGTTGGGGAAATTAGCTAGTAGCAGACCAATATAAAGGATTCAACAGGCAACCTGTCAGCCTCACAGTTGTCAAGGTACTATGTCTGTTCTGTTTTAACTGTATGAGATGTTGAAGGAATCTGAAATACAGGCTGTATCTCCTCAGTCATCAGCGACAGATGCTAGCTCCGTAGTAGCTACATCTGCAACTGCTTTTAACTCGGCGAGAGAGTGCATGAGCTCATGCGTCGCCCGTCTAACCATCTATGGTGGACAGCCAGATTCCAAACATTGTAGACAGCACCTTTAACATTAATATTTGCCAGTATATTCCCGTCAAACAGGCTATTTTTCCTATTTCTAGTATATGCATTGTTGAATAATAAAGTTGAGTAATTATAGAAAAGTATGGGGGAAAGTAAAGTTTCAAACAGTGGAATATGAAGTAACTTGTCCATCACTCTTTCTCTTTCATCAGAAAATGAATGGAATAAAACAGAACATAATTACTGTGGAGTATTAATCGCCATGCTTTTGTCTCAGCAGTGATGTGTGTTCGTTTCTGAACGTCACTTGGCTCAAAAAAACCCTTTGCTGTTACTATGGCAGCCAGGCTGCTGTCTGCTTTCAAAGGTACTCACTGATCCTCTACCTCTGTCTTGTTTTCCTGCTTTCTTTTGTCTTTTAGGCTTTATTTATTAACCAAAGGCATTGCAGAGCAGATGTCTGCTGTTTGTGCCGAAGTTACATATGCACTGAGGCTTTTATGCTCCATTAATTGTCTTTGACTCATCAAAAATGCCAGGTGATGATCAAAATTGGCAAGCTTTTCATACCACACCAGAACCCCTGTTGGCCTACTGTGGCACAATTACAGTTTTTTATGTTTCTGTTGATTAATGAGCACTATTAACATTGAATAAAAAGCAATACATCAATGAAAATTAAATGAAAGAAGTGGATTGGCATTTCACTCTCGACATGGCTTTGATTCAGTCTCCACCCATATCTAATATCTGTGCATTATTAAGATGCACCAAAGATGTACTTCAAACATCAAATGTGAAATAGTTTTCTAGTATTATTGGAATTTCAGAGCGGAAGCCACATGTGCCCTTTGTGTTCTTTATCTATTTTACCCCCTTAAAAACTGCAGTAGTACCACAGACTCGGCTCTGGCAGTTACGCACCTGTCATTGTAAAGGCCATGTTTCCTGGAAGCATTACACTTTTTCCTCACTTTATTTTTTATTCTGAAGCAGAGAATAACACACAGAGTAACAGACACGGAGTCAGTGCGATTCCACATCTCTGTCAAAAGGCACATAAAGAAGAGAGATTCACAGATAATGAACCAATAATTAGCTCAATATACTTCATTGAATACAGGTTAGTGCTTGCCATTCAAAGCCAACACATATTGATCTAAGGTCCCTTGGAATACATTGGATACTAAGGTGAATACACCGTTTTAATGTTTTACTTTTAAAAAAATCAATACTTATACTGCAAACCAAGTAAGCCAGACTTTAACTACACTCCTTGCCATAAATGTAATACAATATGCCTGTTTTATTGTATGAACCAAGTTGTGAAAAGCAGATATTTTTATTTTGGATGCAGTATGCTTTAGATATTTTGGCCTTTTTGCGCTCTGTACATGTAGTCTTTAGTATAAGGTTTATGTTTTCTGTATTTAATGGTACAATATCTTAACACTTACTGTAAATGTATACTTTTGCTGCTTCTATGTTTTTGTTGAACACTTCTGTAAGGCACCAACTAGTGCCGCAGCGTATGGCCAAAATTCTGTCACTGTATTTTTCAAAATGATAATTGTTTCATAGTATTTTTTCCACATTTATGTGTTAAAGAGAGGTACGGCACTAATGACCAGTGATAGCTAGAGATGGCGCTGGTTATTTCAATCTGCCGCTTGCTTTTTTGTGGAAGGAGGTACTTGTAAATGTACTGTATCTAGTGTCCTCCAGCTTTTTGCATCCATGTTAGTGGTTCAGGGGTGAAGAAGGTCCCCCATCAAATAATTTCCCTACTTTGCCATGTCCCAAACATTTTTTACAATTTAAACTGATATTGTGGTGTAAGAAAAATTAATCCAATTCATCTGAAATAATCTGATTAGCTGAACAATTTCATTGTCTGGAAAAAATAATGATAGGGAATATTGCCAGCTGGTATACGGTATTGGGGTTAATTATAGCTTGAATATGATTAGCTCCAAACTCTGATGTTATAAAAAGCTCAAATTCTATAGAACCTCTTCTGGTTTTGTCCCAGCGACCTAACTTCAGACAAACAATACATTATAGTGAATGGTAAGTGGCAGACAGTTTTCTGATCCGCACTGCCATTTTCACAGTTTAAAAGGCAACCTTACAAGTAAAAAAAGTGACATGGATATGATGATGTAAAAGTGTGACTGTAAGTATTTCTAAAGACACACAGGAAGTTGCACCCGTGAAGTCGTCACAACTCGATTCAAAGCTGTTGAAGAGCACGAACACACATGAAACGATTTTCACCTCTTTCACGACATGATTCTCGAAGAACAAGGTTAAATGTGTCAACACAGTGGCCATTTGGTGTTTTGATGTCTAAGTGAGGTGTGAAAGTAAGTCCACTGAGCGCACACGCCACAAACTAACAGATTCCACTATTTGTGTGACAAACTGAGACTTTCTTGACCTGACTTTTAATTTGTTGTCAAATGGTGGTAGAATTCAGTCGGGATCAGAAAATCGTCTGCTGCTGGCTAATGTAATTATTTCTGAAGTTACGTCCGTAACCCACGGGAGAGGCAGACTGAGTGGGTCATGGGAGCAGGGCTAATGCGCTCCAGCTCGGTCGTAATCAGCTGTTACTTACTGTATGTTTTCAAGTGTAGAGCTTGTTTTCCTGTTGTTGTTTTCACCACAAATCCCACGTGAACCTCAAATCCCAGTAAGGACGTATTTCCATATAATGGGACCTTTAATACTGGAATGGGTTTGACGAGGAGTCCAGCGTGCGGTTTCTCCCACAGCTTCTCAGGGAAGAAGAAATGTCAGAGGGAGTCTAGGGGTGTGTCTTTGCAGAATGTCAATGAGAGGAAAAAAAATGTCCACATATACACAGACGTGTCAGACGCAACAGTGTGACCAGTGGAAATGTTTAGTTGGACATGACAGGTTTTTGGTAGATGTTCCACCTTGTTCACAGCAGGCCTGTAACTGTTTTTGTTTGCCTGTGGACGTGTGTTATAGAATTCATTTTTACACTCCCTGGCCACTTTATTAGGTGAACCTTGCTCATATTGGGTTACACGTCCTAGCTATCACAAGGTGGTACCCTGTGGTCATAAAAGGATGGGCATTGTCATACGAGCTGTGGCATTTAAACAATGCGAAGTTTGGACAAATGGTCCCAAAATGTGCCTGAAAAGTTGATACCAGGTAGGATGGATCCATGTTATATGTTGCTTGTACCGGTCTTTAACAGAACATCCAAATGTCTCAGCAGAAATCCTTTTTCAGCTCTGTACATGTATAGAGCAATACTATGACAATTAGTTTGTCTTTGCCCGATGAAGGCCATGCTGGATGAAACATGTTGACAGGATTTTAACTCAAATGCTGTGAGGCAATAAAGGCTTTTTGATGATGACCTTCATGACTGCCTCAGACCTTGTTTTTACTTTTGAATCTTCCGAACCTCTTTTAAGTCCACGTGAGTTGCAGCCTCCGTTTCCTGTTTTTAGTGTCACCACGTGTGATCTTCTGCTGTTGTTGTCCATCTGCTTCAAGGTGTGACGTGTATGCCCACAGATGCTCTTCTGCATTACTCAGTTGCAACGAAGAGGCATTTGAGTGACTGTTGTCTTTCCATCAGCTTGAATCAGTCTGACCATTCTCCTCTGACCTCTGACATCAACAAGGCGGAGAACTGTTCTCTGTGAGCCCTATAGATGGTTGTGTGTGAAAATCCCTGCACATGAGCAGTTTGTCAGACACTGTAGGCTCGTGATTCTCAACTGGTGGGTTGCAACCCAAAAGTGGGTTGGGAACCAGTTTTCTGTGGATTGTGGGACTTTTCCTGGGCAAAAAAATGTTAAGAAAAAAATCAACAGTGTGTCATCTATTCACTTCCCTTAACAGTACGTGGCAATAATACCCTGTAATGTGAGTGGATACCTGCCATATCACACCATATAAGAAGAACCGCAAAGTTTGTTTACATATAATTGAGCATGTCTACGAGCGGACTACAGTACATGAGATATGGATTTTCTTATATTGAGGACAAAAACCTCAGTGGGTTTTGTGCAGCGAGGTGTTGGCATAAAAGCATGACATAATCAAAACTGGAGATGACTTCAGGACCTGAGGACATCACAAAAGTGTCTTACTTCTTCATGCTTGAAACAAGAACAGGCAGTCCGTGCATCTTACCAGGTGGCACATTGTATGGCAAAGTTAAAGAAGCTCCGCACCACTGCAGACGACTGGCTTTCAAGGGGAAAGATACTGTCCCGTTTTTATGAACTCATGCAGACCTGTTTAGCCTCGCATATGTTGCTTACCTTGCTGATGTGTTTGCCAATTAAACACATTAAATGTCTGTGCGAGGGAGGGGGCACAACATTTTGTAGACTTGTCAGGACTAAAATAAATACCCAAGTGTCCCATTAGTTCCTTCTATCTCAGGTCTATGATGTCAGTGTTACAAAGGTTGAAGTGATGCTGCTTAATTTTCTTCAAAGCACAGTGTTTTTTTACCTATTGATGAGGTATAAAGTAAATTTTCTGTACTTCAGTCCTTTTGAATTGCACTTTTTGTTTAATTTATTTTGAGATTGTGGCTGAAAACTGCTATTGACTTTTTTCCATAGTACACTGTTGGTTGTCATAGATTCACAGAATGAGGATTCTCAGCTAAAGCTACATATTTTGAGTCTTTTTGAAGCTACTTCTCAGTAGTTGGACTTTTTTATTTCATGGTTGTTTCATGAAAGCACTGTTAAGTCTGTTAAAAAAGGCTGAAGTTACTGAAGTCAAGAGTTTTGGTTTAATTAAAATATAAAGGGAATATTTCTCTCTAACATCACCACTTGCTGGTTGTTTTTTGATTTATCATTAAACTTGTTTTTTGTGTTGGCTTTCTGTGATATTCTATTCTACTATCTCAGGATCAAACTGCATTATCTTTTCATTCAATAAATTTGAGAAGTTGAAAATTTTCCTTGATTTTGGGTCACGGGATAATGGTGGGTCCCAAAGCCAGAGCAGTTGAAAACCAGTGATCTAGCCCATACCAGTCTGTCTGGCACCAACAAGCATGCCATGTTCAAAGTCGTGTAAATCACTTTACTTCCCCATTATTATGCTTGGTTTAATCTTCAGTAGATCATCTTGACTGTGCTTACTGAATTGCTGCCTTATGATTGGCTGATTAGATATTTGCGTTGAAGAGTTGTGTGACAAGTTTGCCTAATGATGTGGCCAGCGAGTGAATTTCATATTGGAGCTATATAGATTAGCCAAACAGCAGAACAAAAGTCTTCATTAACATTTCAAATTTAAGTCACACCACTCGTCTGTATTTGGATTAAATATGGTTTGGAACTCTATATTTTTGGCAGGCAGTAGTTTTGTTGCACTGAGGAGTATGCGGACGTGATTGGTTTTGTTTGTGTGTTATTTTCTTTTTATTTTGCCTATTGCTCATTTGTGTGGATGCCACTCTCAGAGGTAATAAATGACTGTCCGCGAAACCAGTCAGTTTTTGTCTCAGCATCCCACATGGCTTCAAACAGCAGCACCGCCCTCATTAGCCACTGAATGTTTTCATGTTTACTGAGAAATTCGAGTGTTTTCGTTTTTAAAGGAAGCAACTGACAGTAATAAAAAGTTTGCTGCCATCGAAAAGCTGTTGTTTTGACAGAAAATCTTGCTGTCACCAAGGCTGTAGAGCTTTATTTTTCCACTCAGAGATGCTTCTTCCTGATAAAACCCTGTTGTGTGTGTTCTCGTCATGAAGCTCCTGTCAATACGCCGCCTGTTTACCTGCCTCCCAGCTTTTTGTGGCTCGAATGCTGTTGTGGAACTAACATATTGGCAAGTGGATTTCAGATATCTGGCTCTACAAAGACTGAGATAGTTGTTGATGTGTGAGGAATGCCTGTGTTGATTACATCTAGTTTATTAAGTTTGTTTTGAAATATTCAGCTGATGGTGTCATAAGGAGCAGTGCAGAAGTAGTTTTGCATCATTTTATATGGACATCTGCGGTTAAAGCATCCAAACTGGGCTGTAACTAGGCTAAAATGCTCATGGGTAAATCTTAATATTGTGGAAGTTGTACCTTTTTTGAGAAAAGCAATGGAATTGTGGTTGTGAACCTGGAGCCATTCCATCTCATGAACCTGTCTGTGTTTTAAAAGGTTATGAGTGCAACTATTCTAATTAAGGATGTGTGATTGAAGGCAAAGTATGTATCAGTTCTTCCTGACATCACCTAAAGTAATATTCTCTCTCAATCCTGACTTTTGACAGTGTGCGGTGGTGGATTTGGCTGCATGGACTCCCCACTGGATTTTTCATCTTTCTTTTGTTTTGGTCTGATTTTTCAGACCAAAGCGGTTTGTGCCCACATTCACAAGATAACCACTGAGGTGGTGTATTTCGGTTTTATTTCCGACAGTTTGCAACGGTGTGGGGGAATTTATGTGACTACAGCATGTAAACCCTGAAACATATCAGAAAATTGTTGTCTAGCTGTCTATTTCATTTCTCTGCATTGTGACCACCTGCCATATGTTCTAATGCCATTAAACCTCTGAGTTTTATCAGCACTGTTCACTAACAGAGCAAGAGGAAAGTTTCATGCTACAAACCACGGTGTATAACAGTACAACAGTATCCCTGTTTACTTTCTGACACCTTTTTTTTGTTTGTCTAATCCTTCAGTGTTCTAGTTGGTTCATTCTTTCTTAGAGATGTTCACTTCAATGCATTAAGTTCACTCTTTCATGTGCTACTTTATACAGTGGCTTTTGCTAAACTCAGGGCCGAGGCTTCAAACTTGAATGGTGAGGCACCAAGAGATAATCTTGGATTATGGTTGGCCCTATAGAAATACAACAATTAAATTAAAATGAATTCAATTTTAATTTAAGATTCACAGATACAAGTTTCCACTTTTGGCATCCTCTCTCGCAACTTCTTACTACATCTTCACTTTGATTCAAAGGGGAAAAAAACTATTTTTTAAGTTCCAAACCTATATATTTTTGGTGGAAATCAGAAGTTGAAGCTGTTCAGAATTAGGACTGCAACAGAACAAACGGGGATCGCTATTGTTGGGAATGGGGCTGCTGTTCACAGAAGAATGACAAACTCATTGACACTTGGCTGTTGTTTTGTGAAAGCACAAGAGAATGTTAAGTATATATTTAACAATAACCATGAAACATTATAGTACACACATTACATAGAGTTGTACAAGATTTGTATAAAATCTACCTCCTGAAAATACCTAAACCCCTTTTCTTTTTCCCATGACACTTTGACTCTCCTACTTTAATGAAATACTGTATATATTTGGCAAAAAGCAAAAAAGTGATGTTTTAAATGAAAAAAATCAGAATAATCTTCCTGAATATCAAAACCAGAAAATCCTTCCCCCAGTGTCAGCTGGGATGGATAGTTTCACCATGACCCTGCAAAGTATTAAATGTTTGTGAGAAATGAATGAGTGATTAATGAATAAAGGTAAAAACATGCATCATCACCAGGAAACAGCTCTATTCTCCATACTGTGTGTCTACCTACAACCCAACTTCTGCCTGTGTTGTCTGGCTTCTGGAGGATTTGTAATGTCCAGTGGAAAGTAAAACAGGCTGTCTGTTTTCTATCAGGTTGTCAGACTCAAAGTGGATGTTGAGTTTTACTGCTGTGGTGGTGAAGAGAGTCAGGAGCCAAACAAAGGTTACTCTGGAAACAGGAAAACAGACAGCTTTGACAGCTTTACATCGGGATTGAGAATGAGATATTATAGATATTCTGAAAGGATAAACCTGTCTATAGTTGTATTGTAGTCAGTGAATTCACCGAACAGATTCAAAGTAACAATCTGACTTCTCCATCCTGTGTGTTGATTTTGACCCTTGGGAGCTTGTCATCCTCTGTAACAGTAGCACTTATCTGAAAGTACCAGCCTCTAATAGTCCACCTGACACAGTCATTTATACTACACCCACTGCACAAGTCTGTATTATGGCACTAAAGCTGCAGCCCCTGACAGTTTTGGTGTGATTGGCCAAAAATTCTGCACTAACATTTCAGTATATTGTAAAGCTTCTCTCCAAGGGTGTAGCCTTTGTTTGAACATCGGAAGGAACATTTTTGGCCAGGCATCTTCTAACCCTCATGGAAACTGTAAATGTCTGTGTTTGGTGCCTTTTGTGCATAGGTTGATGAAACAACCAAAACAGAAGCCAAATGATTAAGGAAATGAACAAAAATGAACAGCATATTCTAAAAATGAGCAAAAACGAACAAAATAATTCATGGAATTAACAATAATCAAGAAAATAGTCTACAAAATGAACAAAAATGATCCCAATAGTAAACAAAGCTGTCAAGATTTCTGAAAAACTCATCTTATCTAAATGTACAAAGTACGTGTAAAAAAAGTGAAATTTAAACTGTGGGGCACATATTAATGTTACTAATCTTAAGAGGAATGATTCTTCCTCATCCCTCTTTAAATGTTGATTGATCTTTGCTTTCGCCCACTTTCCTCTGTTGAAACGAATTAAACGTGATGGGATCGAAAGGCCCGTAAACCCCCTTCATACAGGATGGGGCCCTTTGTGCCTCCCCTGTGCAACCATAAAATTTGCCAGGTGGCATTGGAGGCTCAAAGGAGGCAGAATTGTCACCATGTGTCGTTCAAAGATGGTTCACAGAACATTTGCACATAATCTATGAACATGTTCACAAATGGTTGCCGAGGAGCTTGGTTGCTGATTTGCCGCCAACGTGGGTGCCATTGGCCACCAATGATGGCACAAAGGAGGCGCAGAGGAGGCTGGCAGGTGTCTCAGTGCACGCAGGGGACGCGTATCGGTCACCATGAAAACGCCCAAAAATTATATTGTTGGTGGTTCAAGGGAGGCACAAGGATCACTGGTTGCAGTTGCATAGACACTGGATTTTCTGAGTTTGAGTGAGCATTAAGCGTCCTGGCCATTTTATGTGTTGCTCAAAGGTGGCCATCCTGTGTAAAGGGGCCTTACAGGTATAACTGAAAGTTGCATTATTGAATTGCTGTTCGAGTTCTGTCACACCCCACTGCTCTATTTAAAGGGTGAAATAGCATCAGGTCATCTGTGTTTATTTTTAGTCTGTTTATTTGGGCTAAGAGGAGAGAGCTGCAAAGGGATGATGTGTATTTCCAGATTCTTGGCATTAAGTCTCCACGTGTATTGCTTTGATAAAGAGGAAAAGAAAGACGAGAAAATATTTCTTTATTTATTATGTAGAAAATATCCAGAAATGTGTGCAGATCATTGTTGTACATGGTTGAATGAGCATTTCACAAGCTCTTGTTGCACTGACCTTCATTTTCAGTAGTGATTTGCAATTTGGCGGCATTAAGGAATATCAAATATCACAGGTTTAATTGTTTAAAATGTCATCTTTAATCATTACATCCTTAATCAGTGTAACCTCTTTCACTGTAATTGTAGAAATGGTAGGACAGAGTGCTTGAAGGCGTCACCAGGGGATGTTTTGTTGCACTAGTGACGGGCAAGTTTTGGTCTTTAATGTTTGGAAATATTGACCTTTGACGGAACACCCCTCCCACCGGGCCAATTAGTGCCATGTTAATATTCTAGAAACACTGAAAAAGCCTCATTAGACATTAGACAATATTTGACGGACAGATGGAAGACACAGCTGCCTCCCTCAGCTCCTCAAACACCATATTTCATCATCAGTGTGCGCTGAGGAGAGATGGGAAATGCTTCTTTCAACTGACACTTTTATTTTTGTGAGTCGAGTCCGTTGCAGCGTTGACCTTGAACTGCGCTCCATGCAGACAGATTAGAAAACTGCTCCGGGCGTATGTGAAAAAGGCCAGAGTTTTCTCTCCTCTCCAGTGCAGCTACAGTAGATAGATGTATCTGCACCGCTCAGCCAAAGAAGCTCAATGTGGCTCCAGATCAAATGTATGATCTTAATTATCATGTTTCAAATGGAAAAATTTAGTCATTAGATCTTATTTCGTCTTTTTTTGAGAGGGAGGAGGCTTGCAGATAATTATCCAAAATGAATTTTGCATGAGTCAAGGAACAAGAGAGCAGCTCTCATTCCTAGTTCAAGCACAGCCAACACAGAGAAAATGAATCTTAAAATTACCATAGGTCACTGAATTAATTCTCCAAATGGCAATTGGTGTGATTTCTCCTGGGGGAAAATGACTGGCAAGTCAGCTTCCCTGCTCACCTGTAGGTATTGATGTGCATTTCCAGTGGTGTAAGGCGGAGGTCTGAATCAGCTTTTGGGTGATTTTGCATCAAATGGACTGAGACATGTAACACGAGATAAGGTGCAGCTGCAGAATTTACGACGGTCTTGTAATACAGTTAAGTGGACGCACCTTAAAAGCCATCATTTAAACCAGACGAAGAGGAGGAAAGACGCTCACCTCTGGAGCCTCAAGAACCAGCAACAACTTTGAATTTTTTGCTCCATTTATTTAATGAGTCACTGTGTGGTCTGAAGATTCACGCTCAAGGGTCCCAGAAGTCTTTCTGTCACTTCAGACTAATTGTGACTGAGCAGTAATTCCTTCAAATAAGACACTGTGTAATAGTTTGGTCATATTCAGACATTGCTGTAGTTCTCAATGCATTAAATGACTCAGTATAATCCTTATAAATATGTCTCTATTAATACAGGGGCAGAAATATTTTTGCTCAGAAAAGAGTTGTCTTTTGTTTGAACATGTCTAGAGATGATTTCATAATCAAAGGGTGCAAAGAAAGGCAGTTAAATAAATGTAATACAGTTTAAAAGTATGTACCGTTGTTTACATGTCAAAGTGTCAGGGTGCTGAAGCAAATTATTGAATAGATGGTTGCATCAATAGGTGAGACAGGAGATATATATATATATATACTGTATTTTTTGGAACATAAGGCGCACTTAAAAACCTTTAATTTTCTCAAAAATCGACAGTGTGCCTTATAATCCGGTGCTCGTTATGTATGGATTAATTCTGCTTACTGACCTCGTACCAAGCTGCACTGCTTGATGGTTTGAGCATTAAGGCCACCGTAGTCAGGAGCCTCGCAGAGTAATACCGGTACATACCGGTACCGTGAAAATGGCTCCTGTTAAGAGACATGTTTACAAAGCAGATTTCAAACTCAGTGTTATCAGTCAGGCAGAACAAATCGGAAACAGAGCAGTTGCGAGAAAATGCAACATTAATGAATCAATGGTACAGAAGTGGAGGAAGCAAGACGACGCTCGCGCCAGCTAAAGTAGACCAAACTGAGTTTCCGAGGGAATAAAGCGAGAGGGAATAAAGCGAAGAGGACAAAATTGAACAGTGGGTTATTGAACAGAAAACCGCAGGTAGAAGCGTCTCTACTGTCTCTATTCGACCCAAGCAACAGCGGCAGCATGCGACATGCAGATCAACGCCTTTCGAGGAGCTCCTTCTTGGTGCTTCATTTACTGCGTCTTAATCCAGTGCGCCCTATGTATGGAAAAAACCAACAAATAGATCGTTTATTGATGGTGTGCCTTATCGTCTGAAAAATACAGTGTGTGTATATATATATATGTATATATATATATTAATAAAAGGTGAACGTAGACTGCATTTAATAAACTAGCAGAGAGATTTTGGATTTTTAGAAGTGTGTCAGGGTGCAGAGGCTTCACCCCTCACTTTTCATTAGCATTACTGTGAAAGGTTAGTTTTTTCAGTCTGTTTCTAGGGATTTTTTAGAGTTTCTCAGCACCAAAAGTGGTTGGTTGGTTTGTTCGTTCACTTCCAACCCCCGAGGACTTTGTGAAAAATGTTTTGCTGCTGCTGTAAAATCATGATGCTGGACATAAAACTAGATTGTGTTCAACGCCAGACAACAAGTGTGACCATGTGACCATATGGCAAGTCTCTCGCCTTGAATGGGCATGTTGGAGAAGGTACAGTTTAATATATCAACAAGACACTTTTTATTCAATTCAACTGTATTTGTATAGGGCTAGGTGCTTCACAGTTCAAATTTTATTACCTGTATCATTCAAGTTAGGTGTTACTCAAATGCATGCCGGACTGCGAGAGTGGTGACACTGTCAGTGGCTGCAGCAGTGGACTGAATATGAGCCCACGAGTTGACAAAGACATACATTCATGAGGTAGTAACCTGGAATGGTTGTCAGTTTACAGGTGTGCCTTGTCAAGAGGTAATTTGTGCTAGTTGTTGTCTTCATAATGTGGTTTAGACCATCAGTCGTCTTGTACAAAGAAACGGTGGGTACAGAGTGTATTATACTATTAGTGTCACAGTAACTACTGTGTAAATCTTTATTATGATAAGAAGCACTCAAGTAAAGAGAAAAGACAGTCCGTCCTTAGTCAAACTGAAAAATCTCAAGAACTTTGAATGTGTCCCCAATTGTAGCCAAAACCATCAAATGTTATCTGAGTTGTTGTAAATGGGTGGTTTCTGAGTCTGGTAATTCTACTAAATGTCTTCTCTGCAGCATAAGTAGCTCTTGACAGTACTCATACTGTAAGAGCTAGTTTTATCATAGTGTTTGATGGTTTTGATGACTACACCTTGAATGTGTCACACTATGATGAAACTGGCTCTCATCAGGACTGTCTCTGGTTTCTGAGGCTGGTAATTCTATCAAACCGATCGTCTGCAGCCCTTGCTCTTCTTTTCCGGGGATGGTTGGCAAGAAATGGCACAAATTCCCTCCTAATCACGCACAACTGTGAGTTAAATCCCCTTCAGGTGAGTACCTCGTGAATCTGTGAGAATGCCATGAGTGTGCAAAGCTGCCATCGACGTTAACTGCGGCTGCTTTAGACAGTCTAAAATATCAAGCATGTTTGGAGTTGTTTTAACACTTTTGTTACATACATAATTCTATTCACATTCTTTCACAGGTTGGATGTCTTCAGTGTTAATGTCCAATGTTAAATGATAATAAATAAATAAATAAAAACACTGAAAGAGAACATGTGTTCTAACTTTTGATAGAAAAATGTACTTCAGTGTACTTACCTCCACAATATCCATTAAAGCTATTCTATTCTAATATCACCAGTCGTCCCACACTGAGACCAATGGCTGGTGAATTCGGACCACTGTGTTTAACAGTAAATGTACTTTTAAGCATTGTTTTAACTAAGCTAAACAACTTCAGTATTGGACGTTTTAAAATAAGCCCTGTGACTCTTTCAAGATCTTAAGAAAAATTTGGCGATTTTACAAAACCTTCAAATGTTGTGCCCTCTAGGCATTCACTGTATCTTACAGTAAAACAGGTAACTTCAACATCTTTTCAACACCTTCCAGATCTGTGTCCACTAATGGATAAAATGAAGAATATGCAAATGAGCTGCTCATAATGTGCCATAATCCTTCAAAGAAAGAAAGTCTAACAATAAATCAACAAATCCACATTATTAATTAACACTAGGAGATTCCTACAGGGGCTGGGGTGGGGGTTCTGCACCAACAAGTGCATAATGAGGCCTTGTTAAACACTAGCAGTAATGGTTATTGCAAGTTTGGATCTCTTGTTAGCACCTGTCCTATTTTATAAACACCAGCCTTTTTATGTATGTCTGATTTCATAGACTGAGATGAACACTAATTACTGCAGAATAAAGCATTTTGGTGGAACAGGCAGACTTTTTAGTGTTTTCATTAAGCTTTCATGGAATATGTTTATTTTCAATTATTTATTTGTTATAATAAAAGTTATAGTTCCTTAGGAAAGACAATAAATTGATGTAATCTTTAGTAAAGGTGACAGTATGGCCATTTAATAATGAGACTGTGCTTATGTACAGTGGGGACAATAATTATTGGGAAATGTAAAAATGTGCAAGTTCACCCATTTAAAAAGATAAGAGAGGTT
>JAQQAE010006513.1:0-16616 GCA_029823295.1 Pseudamia nigra
TGCAAAATACCTGTCTACAGTCGAGGCTATATCAGAATATTCTATCACTGTTAATCCCACTATGAATATTAAAATACACTGAACCATTTGTCCTGTATCATAGCTACATGTATGACGTTTGCAGCAAAAACAAACCAAAAAAAACCGTGTGAAAATCAGTTTAATATTAAGAGTTATGATGGATTAAATGTGCTGCCAAACAGCGCTGAGTGGAGCTGGTAACCTGTCGAAGATGGCAGCCCCACTGCTCGTCAGCGCCAATAGACAGTGGCAGTTGATGCGGCATCTTTATTATGTTTATGGCAGCAACATGTCCATTAGAATGTTCAGCTTGACTCCTTATCAGAGTGTTGATGAAAAGCAGGGGGAGGGTGATAAAGCGGGGGTCATTCTCCAGCAGCGTCTTCACCAGGGAGAGAGATTACACACAGCCTGAAGGCCATGAGAGGGAGCCGAGTAAACATAAACAAGATAAGCTGGTCACACTTTCAGAGGCAGAAAGAATTTAACTCCTCATTGCCCAATTTTATATTTCCTTTTTTTAACCAGACCCCAACAGGTACATCCTATGAAGAGACCCCAGCACTCCTGTGATGTAACCCACTCTTCGATTTAACTCAAATTGTCCGTGTTGTGCTGCCGGTTCCCTTCCCACCTGCTTGATTTGGAGACAAAAGCTTTGCTGGGCTTTGCAGCTTTCTCCATTGCTCTTTGAAATAACAGGACAAAAACACGAGATGAGTTGATTTGGACCAGTTTTATAAAGTTAACTCCAGCTATTGTTGCCAATACTTTAGGGCCACTTTGATTTGTTTAATATTTTCAAGGATCACATGCACCATTCCTCATATCTCTCCAAACAAATCCCAAAAGCTTCACACCACAATGTAGAGTGCAGTATACAGTGTCTTAAAGGTCCAGTTGATGATGTTGGGAATTTAGCTCTTTGCTGATGATTTGTCACATGCCAGTCAACATGGCTTACAACCTTATAGGTGGACGATCTCATGCACCCGCTCATAGAGTTCAAAACAGTTTGTACACAGGATGACAGAGGAGAGAGCCTGTACTTCAAATTCCTTCAACATATGGTACAGGTAAGAAAAGAACAGACATACTAGCTTGACAACTGTGAGGTTGTAAACCATGTTGACTGGTGGTCGTGTTTTTAATCTTTTACATTGGTCCATCACGAACAAAAGGCTACGAGCTAGTTTCCCAACATCGTCAAGTTGACCTTTAAAACTAAAATTAAATCCTAAAAGAATGTTGATCTCATTATAAATAATTATTTAATATTCCTGTACAAATTAGTCTGATAGTCAAAGAAAAACAATATGAAATGGACTAAAGTGGCTGATATGTAGCTAGTTTAACCAGCTGTCAATTTTTAATGACTGTATAACTAGTCAGCGAGTGATTTACTGCGTTGCTAATGGCGTCTGTTTCTATCCTTTTTTCTTTTTTCTCCAGGAGGTCCATCGGATCACCACAGGCGATGGCATCAAACGTGCCGACAAGGATGACGCTGCGGCCAGTGAGGTGGGCTGGATGACGTCGGTCAAAGACTGGGCTGGAGTCATGATATCGGCTCAGACGCTAACGGGCAGGGTCCTGGTGAGTTCACCTTTCCTTTACTCTTTGATTGGCCTATGACGCTGCTTCAGCCTCCGTATATCAATGAAGCGACAGCAGGCCGTGGTCATACCCAAATTTCCTTATGATGTGACGCACTCGGGTTCAATGCCCTCATTTACATTCCTGAAAAATATGCTGGTGGGGTTTCAGGTTATTTTCATTATATTAAGTAGTTTGCACACCACAAATCACGCCGACTTGAATGTTTGTTGAATTTTTTGCGGTTTGCCAGACGCATAAATAAAACATTTTGAAGTATATCTTGGCAGCTCATCTCTCTGACAGCAAAACAAAAGCACGGCAGAAAAGAGAAGAGATTTAAAGCACGTATTAAGGCCAGACAATCCATAATGCCCCAGAAGGGGATCCAGATAGGGGAGGGGCTAGTCATATTCACATGTCTTTATACTGTACAACAGGATTAAGTGAAGGCATGAGAATATTAGACTGCAGCCTGTTCCCCGAATGAGGTATGCAATACTGTTCCTTCCCTTTATGCCTCCTTCTTCACGGAGCCTTTGATGATTTGGCTATAAGTGCTGAGCAAAGCAAGATCATAAGGCTGACGTGTAATGAGATGAAATGTAGAGAGTGGGTGTGCCATGCCAACGCTTGCTGCAGGGCTCAGGGTTTTATCCCACTTTTCACCCACGCACTTCTCGTCCCTTTTAATGTGGAGATGCGTCTCCAGTTGGCTCAGCGTGCGGAGGTTGTTAATCATGAAGGCCAGGCAGCCCAAGTCAGTGACAAAGTTTGACGGTTAAAATTAAAGGGTCAGTTCATCTAATGCCTCCTACACTATATGAGTTGTCAGACTGCTGAACTGATTGCCGCATACTGTCTGCTTTATAAGGGTTCAGGCTGACGGTGTGGTTTGTACATGCATTGCATCATTGACATTACAGGACATAGAATTGGTGTGGAATGCCCAAAGAATATCTAGAAAAGAGGGTATACAGGCGCATGAGTCCCAAGTTTTTTTTTCCGCCAAAAATCAGTGTCGACAAGAATTTAGCGATTCCATTTGTTAATGGATGAAAAAGAAAAACAAAGATGAGAAAGTAATGACCAAATGCCTTACACACTGACTTGTACGTACAAAGCCAATAATAGTGAAGTTGGAATATTGTGTAACACAATAAAAACACAATGCAGTGATTTGCAAATCCTTTTTAGCCTATATTTGACAAGTCTAGACACACTATTTAATGTTCAAACTGATAGATTTTATTGTGTTTTTTTTTGCAAATATTCACTCATTTTCAATTTGATGCCTCCAACATGTTCCAGAAGAGCTGGGACAGAAGCCACAAGGGGCTGGAAAACTTGAGGAATGCTCAGGTTCCACCAGTGAAGAGGTTATTTGGAAACAGGCGAGTGTCATGACTGGGTATAAGAGGAGCATCCCTGAAAGGCTAAGCAAGAATGGGGTGAAGTTCACCGCTTTATGAACAACTGAGATGGACTGACGCAAAGTGGAAAAGTGTGCTGTCTGATGAGTCCACATGTCAGATGGACACTATCACTAAAAAGTAAAAGAACCATCCAGATTGTTTTCAGCACAGTCCAAAAGCAGCATCTGTGATGATATGGGGGGTGTGTTGGTGCCCCCCATGGGTGACCTGCACATCTGGGGAGGCACCATTATTACTAAAAGGTACGTACAAGTTTTGCAGCAATATACGCTTCATCCAAGCAACATCTTTTTCAGGGACGTCCCTGATTATTTCAGGGAGACAAGGTCATGACACATTCTGCACGTGTCACAACACTGTGGCTTCGTAGTACTAGAGTGCGGGTACTAGACTGGCCTGTCTGCAGTTCACACCTTTCTCCTATTGAATATGTGTGATGCATTATGAACCACAAAATGCAACAATATAGACATTGGACTGTTGAGCAACTGAAGTCATACATCAAACAAGACTAGGATAGAATTCTACCTACAAAGCTTCAACAACTAGTGTCCTCAGTTCATAAATGCTTATGGAGTATTGGTGATGTGACACAGTGGTAAATATGACCCTGTCCCAGCTCTTCTGGAATGCTTTGCAGACATCAAATTCAAAATGAGTGAATATTTGCAAACAACAATAAACTTTATCAGTTTGAACATGTTATGTAATCAGTTGAACATAGGTTGAAAAAGATTTGCAAATTGTTGTATCCTGTTTTTATTTATGTTTTACTCAACGTGCTAACTTCATTGGAATTCAGCATTGTAGATGTGATTTATGATTATGCGTTTATAGTTACTGTGTAAAAATGACACCTTTTTTTACATAGAGCTTCTTACTTTCCTGCTTACTTGGTGCTACAAGACTTAAAATCATCTGTACATGGTGTGACCTGGAGACTCCCTTCCCCTTCCATCACCGTCTTCTTTACTTCTGCCTTATTTCCAAATTCTGAATTGGAGTGTGAGTAAGAGCCACCTCCTTCCTTTTCTCACTGGTCAAATGAGGTGAACGGTCCATGCTGAACCTCTCCGCTGATGCTCGACACTCGTTTTTGTAGAGTGCACCTACAGTACAGTAATCGATCTCCATCTTCCAGTTTCATCTTCTGCTGTGGTGGTTGTGTTCCCATCCACAGAGTGTTACTGCTCAGCCTGTCTGACCCGTAGGTATTACATATTCATCTTGTTAATAAAATGAACTTTCACTTTATTGATTTTGGTGGTCCGGCGCGTTTCAGCACTGTAAAAAAGCCAGCAGACTCAACATCGAAAATGAAGATTCTTTGTTTTCTCTAATGCATCACTTCAGGGCTGTCCTTAAAATGTATGTTTAATCTGTGTGCCGTCTAAAAATTCTCTGTGATGTTGTTTTGAAAATATTTCCTGTTTTTCTCCCTTAATGTCAAGAATGTGGAGAACTAATTGTGTTTGTACTGAAGGTCCCTGCTTGGGTGGATGTGTCATGTAAAGCCACTCAATGCGAAACACTTGTTGTCCTCGCTTGTTTAGATGATGCACATAGCCGAGAGGACAAACTTTAACCCCCCTCTACCAGGGGTTTGGTCTAAAAATGGTGCTTCTTTTACGTCTTTCTCCAAGCGTTACGTGAAACTTTGATGCGTCAGAGTTTTGCCCCTGCAGCGGTGTTGATTAGCTCATCCTGACGACGATGGCAGAAACATATTTCTAACAGAAGCGTGACATCAGCTCTGTTTGCATCTAGCGTTTCCCTGTTTTTCCACAGTAAACCACCAACGCTCCGCTCGTGTGTGTATTTATGTGTGTGTTGCAGCTCAAGTGCTCCGTCTCAATGATGGCTTGACACACAGCTGTTTGGGGGGGGGGGTTCTCGCCTGTAACCATGGCAACTGCAGCTTACCTAAACAGGGCAGATGTGTGCTTTCCATGTCAGCTTGTTTAGGGGCACATTAATGCCTCATGCATAGGCTAGTGTAAGAGCATGGGATGCTTTAATAACACCCGGTGTACATTTTGGCCTATTTTGTCTACACTACCACTCAAAAGTTTGGACACACCTACTCTGTTTGTGTATTTTTTTTTTTTTATTATTTTGAAGATCGTACATCAACCCTTTCAGGCATGGTGTTCACTGCACTGGACAGGAACAAGGTGACATTACATTAATAACAATTAAAAAATTAAGGCTAATGTAATAAGAGAGTGAGTACTTTGATGTAAAATGAACAAAATTATCAGGAAAAAGGAACATAAGAAGCGAAAGGTACAAAATGGTAAAGGAAATGATCAAAAGTTTATTAGCGTTTGGTGATTTTGGTGACTCCACCTAGTGTTTCTTGCCATAATATGGATTTGTACAGTATTTGTAGTAGCACTAACAGGGCTATTGACTCTGTATCTACAATTCCTCTGCACAAGACAACTCGATGGTCTAAAGAAATGGAACAAATGAAGTCATCGGTGTACTGAAAACTGTTCTAGGTGACAGCCTAGTGAATCTACAGAGACAATGCCCCGAGTGTGCAAAGCTGTTGTCGCAGCGAAATGAGTCTACTTTGGACAATCTAAAATACGTATAAAACCTGTTCTGACACTTTTTTGTTTGCTACATAATTCCATACAGGTTCAGTTTGGATGTCTTCTGTACAATGTTGAAAATAAAAATAAAGAGAAATCATTGAAGGAGAAGGTGTGTCTAAACTTCTGACTGGTAGTGTATCTGTTTTGCTTGACTTCACTGCAAAGAGCAGCTGCTCCAGCATCATCTCGTCACATCTTTTTTTATTTAGAAAGAATGAAGATTTAATGAGCAAATATTATGTGAAAGCTTTTGTCTTCAGGTTATTACTCTTTGCCATTTTTGTGCTTAGATTTTTCACTATCAGAGGCCGGCAGACAGTGGATGGATTAGTTTTTCATTACTCATGGTGGTACTTAATGCTTAATGCACATGCAGCGCGTATGAATCCAAGTCAAAAGTGTGTCCTCTCATTAGTTTTACTGATTAGAGCAGAATAAATTATGAACAGTCAAGAAATGGAGGAACTTTTAACCCTTAGGACCATTAGGAGTTTGTGTCACCTACAAGATGCTTGCAGCATTTTGCATTTTAAATATTCTCTCATGCATTGGATTTTCAAAATTATTTGAAATAATATACTTACACTTAATTAGGCAGTTTTGATCTCCTATAAATGCAAATCAAATTAACATTACGGCTGAGCTGCAACAACAGTCTGTAGCCATTACTAGAGGTGGGCAGTACTTAACTACATTTATTTGTTTTTTCCAGAAGTATTGACTTTTGCGCACAGTATGTTGAAAAAATGATTTTTAATCTTTCATTTGTGCTTAAAAATGCACTTTACTCAGTTATCTATGTCCATACTTCAGTGAGTAAGAGTAAAATGAACAAAAAAAAAACAACAAATGAGCAAAAATTAACAAAGTAGTAAAATGAACAATATAATCAAAACTGAAAAGCTCAAAATATGTAACAAAATAAATACCATAAATAAACAACAAAATGAGCAAAAATATAAAAAATAATCAAGTAAATGAGAAATGTAACCAGCAAAATTTAACAAATTTGACAAAATAAGCAAAAAAATTGACCAAAAATGATCAAAATAATCAAATGCATGGACAGAAATGAACAAAATAAGTGACAAATCTTGCAGTAAGTAGATGTTGAGCAGTGTATAAAATCATATATATATATATATTTTTTTTTAAACACTTTTTGGACTTTTTGTCCTTTATTGATAGAGATCATATAGAAAGCCATTAGTCGTGGGGGGAATGGGTGGGGGATGACACGCAGTGGAGGGCTTTGAGTTACGATTCGAACCCTGGACACTGCGATTAGGTTTGAGTCATACGAGCCACCAAGGAAACTCGACATCATGTACGTTCACCTGGTCCTGGATTTGTCACTGTATTAACAAGTTGTTTTTACCTTAAGGATAAATAACCAGTTCAAACTCGATATACAGTATGAGACTGTACAAACTCAGCTGTATAAATCCAATCCATTTCTGTTATTATTATTACCCAGTACTTAAGTAGTTACCTCCACCAAGGAGGTTATTTATTCATGTCAGTTTATCTGTTTGTCGGTTAGCAGGATTATGCAAAAACTACCGGACAGATTTTGATGAAATTTCTACCAGAGGTAGCCCTTGGGTCAAGGATGAACCCATTATCCAGATCAGGATGCAGATTCTGGTCTAATTTTTCACTTTCTAAACATTGCGAGATAGGGTCATTTTTTACTTTTTCGCTAATATTAAAAAAATATTGTCCCAATCACCTCGAGTATTTAACGGGTTCATTCTGGGCACAACGGCTACCACGTGAACATTTCATCAAGCCAACATGAATACATAACCTCCTTGGCAGTTTGGGTGAACAACAGCCTTGGCAGAGGTATGCACTCTCTGAGTTTTTTTATGAGGTCATTTTTTACTCCTCCTCGAGTGCTTCTACTTGAGTCATTATAATTATAAAGTAACTCTACTGGATACTGCATCTGTTTACTCTGCCCACTGCAGGTTGTCAACTACAATCAGTCCAAGCTATTCCAGAAAAAAAAAAAAACCAAGCAAAAAACAAGCAAAACCAAGCAAAAAAAAAGAACAAAAGCACGTCCTGGACAGAAGGAAAATGTCTTAACTGTCCAATTATAGCCTCTCAAAGTCTGACTTCCTCCCTCCTGCAAGACAAAGTGATGATCCCCTCCCAAGACATTTAAGGACCTCATCCTGGGCAGGAAGAGACACTTCCTCACAACTATCAGACCAAACAATCAATCTGTCTCTCAGAAACACAAGAAAAACATGACAATTCATTTGATTGGACAGTTGTCAGTTACAACTCTGCGTCACTTATTACCTCCACCCAGGACATTATGTATTTATGTTGGTCTGTCTGTCTGTCTGTTAGCAGGATTATGCAAAAACTACTGGACAGATGTAATAATACTATGGGGAAAATGAGCATAGGTCCAAATGATAATTTTAGATTTTCACTGTGAAGAGAAACTGAGGTGCCTTGGCGGAGGTCTGCACTCTCTGACTGCTTTCTAGTTATCAAACAGTCCAGTGGTTGTAAAAGGAAAAAAGAAGTACAGCCACTAAAAGCCACAGTTTTATAGAAACTAACTTTTAACCCTGAAGACCATTAGGTGTTTGTATCAACTCCTACATGCCTGCAGCGTTTTGCATTTTAAACACTGCCTCATGCATCTGATTTTCTCAACCACTGCACACATTCGTTTTTTGATTCTGCGCAGAGGTTGCATAAGTGCACACAGTTTTTACTCAAGTGGAAGCACCATTTTTTTCCCTCAAACACTCTGGTTAAAGTACAAGTACTGATTGAACAAGACATGTGAAAGTGAAAAGTATTTCTAAAGTACTAGCCGCTGAACTTGACATCATCCTTGCTGTATTAGCTCTCCTGGTCTCTGAAATCTCATTAAATACCTTTTCTCCCTTGTTATGTCTTTTACATCGCTGCTGCTGCCATGCGTGATATGTTACTGCTCTACGAACCAAGCGTCCATCTTTTCTCTGTAAACGTCACATTGATGAAGGTGGAAATTAGTCTTGATGTTGAGAAAGTGTGCTGTGGCGTAATTCAGTTGAAAAGAACAACAAGCCTGTTTTGTAAAAAAGTGTCTGTGGTGAAATTCAGGGAGTAATGTTAAAATTAGGGCAGTCAAATGATTAACATTTTTAATCTGATTAATCACAGGGTCACTGTGGATTGATTTCATTTAATCACAATTAATACCCATTCATTTTTCATTTTGTGGGAGCAAGAACACTCCTGATAGAAGCTGAAATAGACACTCAACTAAAATTACTTATTGTTTAAAAATGTGTAAAGACTTACACTTTTACATTTAAATTGACTTTGAATCAGTAAATACTAAAGAAGTTGGCAGTGAGGTGGTAAATGTAACATAAGATTCCATCCCTTTTTCCTTGATATATGAGTTATTGTGCATTAATCGCATTAACACGTTAATCTCGTTTAAAAGTTTAATCTAATTAATCATGCAAATGGATTAATCCGGATTAACACGTTAATTTTGACAGCCCTAGTTAAAATGTTACCCAAGTGAAGTACAGATGCCTGAACAAATCTAAAGTAACAAAGTAGTTGCATTCAGTCAGGTCCCACCTGCTTCTGTGCAAAAAAGTTAAATGATGTGGCACTTTTGAAGCTACAGTACTTGTAGACAGAGTTTGTGTAATTCTGTCTCCTCCATCCATCCACCTTAATCCTTGCGGGGGTCGGGGCAGGGGCTGCTGGAGCCTATCCCAGCTGACTCGGGGCATGAAAATGAGTATAAATGCACAGTGTGCTTCACGGAGATGCACTCTGTTGTTTTATTTTCTAGCCTGTTGACCACTGTTTTGAGTTGTTTTCAGAGGCACATGTTTCAATTGACAATGATTTTATTTGAGAAAATGAGCAAAAGCACACACAGCCCCCTCTACCACTGCAGCCAGATGTGACATGCTGCAGAGGCTGCAGACTGAGCTGAGTGTTTGCCTCCGATGGTGGATGTTGAGTGATAAACAGGTGCAGTCTGCTCTGTGGAAGACCCATGGGCTGCATGTTCATTTGCTAGGCTGCTCTCACATCTTAGCAGATTGTAAAAGATCAAACATGGCCTTCAGGTCTATTTGATTAGCGGGGAGGACACTTCCTGATGACCTTTCAGTCTGTAAAGGTTTATCTGCTGGAGATCAGTGCTCCACTCTTCGTGCACTCAAATAAGACACAAAAGGCGAGGCTTTCTGTTTACTGTTTAATTTCAGGTCAGCAGCATGTGCAATGTAAGGACATGGTTTCCCCCAGATTGGATCCCATCTGTCAGTTTATGCTTTATTGCTTCCCCCTCCCCCCAGGTCAGTTTTTCATGATACAAGACCACTCTCCCTATTCATCAAAAATGTCATCACACGAGTGTTTGCTCGCCACAGAACAAACAAAACTCGCTTTGGGTTCCTAACAGGTGGTTGCTGCTCGTACCTGTGCCAAAAAAAGCCCAGCAGGTCTCGTGTAATGCCGTGTATCTATTTTCTCTCTCACCCTCAGAATGTAATCACAGAGAAACCGGAGATGGGGTTTGTGATAGTCTGAGTGTATTCCTTGGAAAAATGTGATTTCTTCTAAATGACGGGACCCCGCTGAGTGACATTTAGCCCACGTGTGCTCGGTTCTGGAGGTCCACGGGAGGGGGTGGGCGGGCAATGTCGCCAAGATATCACCCTAGTCAGAGACAGGTTTTCTATTAATGGAAGCACGGAGCTGTACTCTGGCTCTGTGCTGTTTGCTTTTACCACCCGACCCCAGTGCAGTCTCAGGTTGAAATGAACCACTGATAGAGTAATACACTAGGATTAATTGTCTCCGATTGCTTGTCATCATGTGTTTTCTCACTTTCTTTATTAACCAGAATATAACTCAGTCACTAGATGTCTTTGCAGGGTACAGTCATTGCCTTTTAAGACGAGAAAACAAGTTGAAATTTTCCTACTAATCTGGCGTTACGCTTTTGGTTAAACAGTCAACAGATACAGTGTGAGAAGGGTGTTTTCCAGTGCTGTTATTTGAGGATTTCTGTTTTATTTTACTTTATCATTCTATGCAACTTCATTTCACAGGGCAATATTGCACTTTTTGCTTGACTACTATTTGTCTGATAGCTTTAATTAAGTTTCAGATTACGGGTTTTAATCCCCTTTGTGTATGCATGTTAGACCAAGCATCTCAAATGTTGATTTTTTTTTAATGTTTATGACAAAGCTAAAGGATTAAATGTTCCTTTGTGGGTTTAATTGTCCTCTTTCTTAAGCTACAGAAACTCTTTAAATACCCTCTTTGGTTTGCAGGAAAATGCATTGTCACAAAGATGAAAACATGCCTGTTTTCCTGGGCTCATGACTTTTTAGAGATACATGACATTCACAGTGACAAAGCATATATAATTTTACAGAAGGTTACTGCTAGAATTAAGACTTAAATGTCACAGTGTGAACACACATCATTACTGGGTCATGTAAACTCTGTGGCGTAAAATAAAAGTTGTGAAAATCTGAACCTTTTCAGTGCTACCAGTCCTGAGAAATTCCCTCTGCAAGACGGAGAGGAAACACAGGCCAGTTTGAACTTTTGTGATTTGTGACATGACAAATCATAACCAATCATAGTTCACATGAAATGCATTAGTCCCAGCACCATGAGGCTGAAGAGTTCTAACCATAGACTGTATACATCAGTGGACAAAGTGACGTCACCAATTGTTTTCTGAACGACTGTTTTGAGGCTAATCGGGCTGTCCCTTTCTGGATGACATTTTGGAGCCAAAAACAGGATGTAACTATATTTGGACGAATAGCAACAGAGCTATAGGAGAGTTTTACGTCAGGGGTCTGATGGGTAAGCTAATGCTAACCCTAGCTTCCTTACTCAGAAAAACAGCACCAAGCAAGGCAAACAGTATCGAGCTAAAAGTATGATATTTTGAATAAGTAGAAATTACAGAGGTCTGACTCGCTCTGACTCGTTGGGTTACCATAGTGACCCGTCAGTCAAACCTCAGCATGACACAGATTTGTGGGATTATTTGCCATAATATATTATAATGAAGCAAAAATGTTAATATGGGCCATCAGATCACTTATTAGAGGGTCCAAATAAACATTTGAGGCCATGATGACTCATGACAAAAATGTATTCACTTTGTATTTTCAGAGAGAAATCCAATATAACTCTATGGGAGTCATGACAGCCCCAGTTGTTGCCCAATGGTTCTGACTTTTAAAATTCCAATACTAAATCTTAAAACAGAAGTTACAAATAATCATCGTCAACCTAAAATTAGCTCCTCTGCCATGAGAAACTGCAGTTGCTGGCTTTTCCCCCCAGAAATTTGTCCATAATAATGTGATTTTTCTTTGTTTACGATGCTCTTTGGTCAGAATATGACCCCAGTTGAACTTTGGAATGACCTGCTGTTCAACCAATCGGACCATTTTATGAGGAAGAGTGGACGGGTACGACACTTTTCAACAAAATTCTGTCTGCATGTGCATGAGTTACAGAGAGGTCATCAGAAAATCAGGGAGAAGTCCAATCAGCACACTTTACTTTGTCCACACCCATACAGATGTGTTTAATATGGTACACGGAAAATGAAGCGTAACACCTAATAAATAAAATAATCAAAAATTAATTGCAGAAACTTTTCTTTCCACAAACCAAGAGAAAACCTAGGCACTGAATATGATGCATTGTTGTAGATTAAACAAGCAGTTTGTAAAGCAGCTCAAATTAACTCAGCCTTAGATGTATACAGCAGCAAAATACAACATACACATTAATTCAGCAGCAAATGAATCACAAGCATATAAAAAAGCATATATTATAGTAAAACAGGAAGCATTTAACTGCACAATGACCGGTTGAAGCTGTGGAAACAAGGTGTGAACAGAACAGACATACTGTATCATCTTACACCTTCAGTTGATTTCTACATTAATTATAGTTTATAATATGAGATGTTATTTTTTTCACTAGGGATGAACAGGCAACAAAATAACTTGAGTCTCATATGGCATTGTTTCCTTCTGGAAGGCCCTGACAAAACAGGCTTGGCAGCTGCTGTCACCCGAAAATAGCATCAGACTTAGACGCAGGCAGAGAGCCGGGTGACGCTGCTGAATTGTTCACTCTGCTGCACTGGGCGCGGTGAAAGTCATACACGATCCTGCTGGCACCAGAGTCCACAGGTGGCAAACCGTCTCCTGTCTGTGGCACAAGGCCACTGGCATGTGGCAGAATATCTATTACATGTACCAACACTGATCTGAAGTCAGAAGTCAATGGGAATGTCAAGAAGAGCGTATGAGATGTGACTGCGGCTTAATTCTTTTCGTACTCTGAATAAAGCAGCACTAAGCTGAATTCTCAGTCTTTTAAAGGATAAGCTGTCACTTCCAAATGCCACTTTCTGCTGCAGTGCCATAATCACTTCTGGGAGTATAAAGTGACTGCTCAAAAGTCTGTCTCCATCCCTTCATTCTTTTCGTCTGTCCGTTATTTATTCTCATCAGACAAAAAGCTTTTCCATGTAGTGCAACCATCACCGTCGCTCACTGAGCCTCTCAGAGGAGGCAGAGGCGGAGGTGAGTCAGTCTGGCTGATGAAAATGCCCTTCTAGCCCACCTATAATTTCATTCAGAGCTGACTTCTCCCCCTGCGGCTACTCCAGTGTGACATCAAAACCAGACGAAGTGGTCAAGTCCGAAAATGACTCTAACGGCGTGTCGTCCCTAACGACTCTTCTTCCACATGTTGACCCCTGTAATCCAAGATGACACGTACTTCTGTGACCTTAACATAGGTTGTGCTTGGAACAAAAGGAAAAACAATCACCAAAAGCCTATACCCAGCATCAAAGACTGCACCTTTAATTGTCCACAGAAATATCCAATCAGCTGTCTGATTATTTTGGACACGAGCATGTGTATGCACAAACAGTTTCCCAAATAGACACTGTTGAACGGTTCACTACTTTTTCTGTCAACTGAGTGAATTCTCACTGTTTGTATATTCCCTCACATTTATATTAATCATGATATGCTCAGTGTCTTTCTATGTTCATTGATCTTAAGCTGCTCCACAAAGCATTTAAAGGTCCAGTTGCAAACTAGCTAGTTTGTCATGATCTGTGGGACATTATTGGACAGGTGACCTGCCAGTCAACATGGTTAACAACATCATTGCTGCAGGAGCTCACACATTCTATCGTGGAGTTCAAAACAGTCGTAGGTAGCTACTAAGGAGCTAGTAGCTATAGCTTATCTAACCACAGGATGACTGACAACAACAACTGGTACAGGTACGAAAAGAACAGACGTATTAGCTTGACAACTGTGCGGCTGTAAGCTGTGTTGACTGACTGGCAGGTTGCCTGTTTGTCTTCCATGAATGCCAACATCGTCGACTGGACTTTTAAGCAGCACCTAAGCCTGTTTGTAATTGGGAAAACTGAATTTATAAATGTAGGATATTGTGTTTGTGATTATAATGTTCACATTACATTATATTAATGCTGACGACATCCAAACTATGCATGGAATTACATAGTACGTTTTATATTTTACTTTGTCAAAAATAGCCACACTTAGTTTTGATGACAGCTTTGCACACTTATGGCATTCTCAAGATTCACAAGGTAGACACCTGGAACGGTTTTCAGTCACACTGTCAACAGTTCATTTGTACGATGTTTTGTCTTCTTGATGTGCTTTAGACCATCTGTTGTCTCGTGCAGAGGCAGGGTCGGTACAGTGTCAATAGCCCTATTAGCGCTAATACAACTACTATTCTACAAATCCATATTATAGCAAGAAACAGTTAAGTAAAGAGAAACAGGCCATGATTACTTTGCGACATGGCCAGTCAATCTGCCCCAAAGTGCTGTCCTTTGTAAATACACAGAAGCTTATTTTCCATTACAACACAGACCATTTTCATTATTAATTCTCCAAGTTTTCTGTCATCACAAATTGATTGTCTTCTTTCCTGTTCCGCTCCATATTTAGATATTGTCATTGATATTTGCCCTCAGCGGTGAACCACTCGGACAAATCTGACTGCTGCTCTGACACATTTATTCGAGGTTGTGTTTGACCTGTGGCCATCTGTGCCCGCAGACCTTACAGATTGAAAGTTGCTTGATACTTAGCTCTCTGCAGCCACAGGCCAAATTCTCACAGCAATCTCACCATTAGTTTTGGACACCAACATGTATCAGGTGTGGTAATTACCATCCCTCCAGGGACTGGAGGGAGGAGGAGGCATTTCTAATTTGGAGCGCCTCTATGTTAGGCAGCCACATTTGCAGCACGATCTAATTTGGCACAAACAATCGGAGGGAATATAATTAGTTTTGTGGAGTTGCATGATACTTAGAGAGTACGTTCAAAGCAGAAGGGGGAAAGTTTGCATGAAGGAATAAGGAATCTTGATTGTCACAAATGTTGAGCTCTGTATGTAATTGAATTTAGCTGTAAGCTCACCGATGAATTATAACTGATGCCAATCTTTAGAAATCATATCAGTCTCGCACTTCTTAAAGTATTGAAGGCAGACATGAAGGAGATGTAAATGAACCGATTCCTGCAGCTGGCACTTTGCGTCAAATGGTCTTTCCGTTGACAGGTTCGGTTTAATTAATTAACAAAGCCACTTAGAGAAAATGAATATTTGGAGGGTAATAGGTGCGGGTACAAACTGGTCACGCAGCAGTTTAAAGCTCTCAAAGTTCACTGTGGGTTTGTTCAGTGTCAGATTATTCTCACTTGGATACAATCAGTGGTATATTTAGGACAGATTTTAAAATAATTTGCATCCAACTTTTTTGAAAACTCTGAGCATGTTCCTCTCCTGTCACCTTACGTGAACCATATAAACCGAGACTGACTCAGTCTCACATTAAAACAGCAGTCAATTACACATTAAAACATTAAAACAGCAGTCAAAATGCACGTTAGAAACAACAATTTGTCACCAAAATACTGCTGCATCAGCTCCACCCCTCAGTATACCATATATCCTCACATAGTATTTGGGATTTTAATTTAGTCAACAGCAGAAGGTACCAGATTTTTATATGAGACATGCTTTTATTAGATGCTGGCTTATTTTCAAGTTTCTCTGTTTAATGAGTAAAAATGGTTGTGTTTTAGAGCATTTTAATGAGCCTTGTATTGGAGTCAGGTTACACTACCAAGTCACAACCGAGAACCAACTGTCTGTGACAAAATAAAAGCTTTGCAGTGGATAAAACAAAGCATTCATTCATTGGAACCTAAGTCACACCCACTTCCTTTTGCCTCTTTGCAGGGTTATGAGACCGAACTTTCAAGTGCAAAATGCAAAATATGAGTCAATGCTTTTTCAGCATTAGGTTGTAAAGCACTTTGTGGTTTTTATCTTGAAAGGTGCTACATAAATAAAATTTTACTTTCTTCCTTACTTACAATGGCACCATACGTGTAATTTGTTTATCCTATTTCAGTTATACCATTTTTTACACACAAATGTTATCAATTGGTAGTTTCATAAATCAAGAAAATCACAGTTTGTCACAAGAATGGTAAAATATCAATAACGTTGATCACCAGAGTCTGATCACCAGACTTCATTCCCGTCACATGATTTAAGTCACAACACCAAAATGGCTGCTATCTTGGCAAAATTAACTTCCTCCCCCTTTGAGAATAGTCATGAAAGAGGTGAACGTTATCACAAGTAAATTGATGTTGAGATGCTCTTCAGCACCTTTGACTACACCAGGAGTGTCCAATCGTTGCCACAAATCGTTGCCACAGAGGTGTCCAATCTTTCCAACCAGTGTCTTCATCGGGTGATTTCACTGAATTCCTTCCCACTGATTGCATTGAGTGAAAACACCTGCTTTAATGAGTGGTTGGTAAGAAAACCTGCAGTGTCT
>JAQQAE010006514.1:0-16615 GCA_029823295.1 Pseudamia nigra
GGTCCAGAACGGATTAATTGGTTTTACATGTATTCCTATGGAAAAAGTCCCTTTGGATAACGAATCATTCGGATACCCAACGTGACGCCGGAACGGATTATCTTCGTTATCCGAGATACCACTGTAGTTCTATAATTTACTTTCCTTTTCCATATAAATTATTCAAGTACAGCAACTCTCTATAAACTACAGTCACAAAAAATAAAGCTGCAAGGGACAACATAGGGAATCATAAAGAGAGAAGATATTTTTGGAGTTCTGATGTTTTACTTTACTCAGAGGGATGGTTAATTGCTTCAGGATTTGTAAATATTCTTCCAACCAATTACAGAAAAAAACAATGTAAAAAAATACAGTGCATAAATTCCTCTCTACAAAATATGTACAAATGGGTCCATAAATCACAGTGGTATCATTAAAGCAACAGGCGATGTAATGCATGTTCCCTGTTTTATACAGTAGATCTACACACATGTATTGTGACCCACATACTGTTGCTACATTATTGTTTTTTTTTTCAGTGCATTATTCACCATGTGTCAAAATACCAGAAGAGGTCACCAAGATGTTATATCATAAATATTTCATGTGCAGTGAATGAAATTTAGAACAAAGGTACCAGACCTTCAACCACCTTTACCCAGAGAGATCAGACAAGAGCAGGTTTAACTGACTATTATACCAACAGGGAAGCATTAAACCCTGCGGTTTGCATCCACATGAAAAGAAAAGCTCCACTGAGAGTTGCAAAGGGATCACTTCAATTCACTTTACTCGGTTAAGTGCATGTCTTTGCCTTGCAATGTTAGGAAAACAGTGAGGTGTTTAATCCATTGGCCTATCCCCTACAATTCCACCATGATTCACGCCAACCAGTGCAGTAGTTTCTGTGCAATCCTGCTTAGAATCAAACCGTCAGACTTAGGTGAAAACATAACCCCCGCAGCTGAGGTAATTATTTTCTTCCTATTCAGTGTACAGTCACAGCAAAAACCAGTGCCATCACTGATCTCTGCAGGAAAAAGAACCTTTATGCCTCATCAGGGTATCAGTACCCCATCCTTACACAATTACTGGATATGCTGTTGCTGTAATTAAAGTCCCTTTTCAGCACTCCACACACCATGACCTTTTCCAAGGCAAACACGCATTGTCTCAGTTAAACCCAAAGCCCCTCCACTGGGATGTAAATGGACATTTTTATGTTGCTGAAAAAGAAAAATGTATGCATATAACAGCATGCATTATGTTATTGCCTAAAATCATTGCTATATGGGGTTTAAACATTTTTGCAAGTGGATACCAGCAGGAAGTTTGAGGAGATAGAAAACCCAAAATAGGCACCATCATTACCTATAATCAGAGGATATGCAAATGATAGATATGTTCCCCTGACACTGCTGGCAGTCATCTTTCTGTTCCCTCAGAGCTCTCCTGTCAGCATTCAAGCTGAAGAATGGGAGTGATAGCAGAAAGGGCTGTTTGTTTAACATGTCACTGGAACAGCAGTGTTGAAAGGGAGGGACCAGATGGAGAAGCAGAACAGGCAAAGGATCCATCTAGAAAGGGTATTGTCCTCTCTGTCACTCTTATGCCTAAAACCACTGGCAAAGACATGGCTGAACACAGCAGCCTTGAGAACAGAAGCTCAAATGTCTACATCTACATCTGGCAGATCACAAATATTAAATGACATCCACGGGATCTTTTCTGTTTCACTTATAATGTATAATCCATCTGAAAGAAATGTGATTACACACCACATGTTTTCACCTAGTTTCCCTCCCATTGTGGCTCAATGAGACAAAATGTGAACAGACATACAAAAATGTGCAAACCTTGTCTAAGAAATGACACCCAATTTTGTTCCTATTTAAGCTTTTTATATTCAGTAAGAGGATGAGGTACAAAGGCCTAAAGCTGTCTTGGGTCATTAAGTCACACATTCTCTTTTCTTCTTTCAGAGTGTGTTTTCTGGCACTTATAGCAGGCAAAGCTGACAGATTAGACAGGGGGGTTCCTTTACAGACTGACTGTGGGCTTCTAGAGGGTGGGCTGCTCGCTGGTGCTTGGGGCAGCAAAACCACGCCTGTCACTTTTTGACGGCCCAATCCAGAAGTGCGGTCATGGGGAGGTATGATTGATGATATTATGTACTCACACAGGATCTAAATGCCAGCACACTCCTGTGATTTAATCCCTGTTCCTCCATCCAACATCCAGTCATAGCAGATGGACCACATGGCACAGTACCTCCTGTTTCCTGAGGCCAGTGCCATAAGTGTCAAGACTACCATTCCTAATCAAATCTCCAAAGCAGTGCGAACTGAGCCTTCATACATACACTGCTTTACAACAGCGACATAAAATAATAGACCAATCAACTCTTGGCTTTAATTACCTATCACTTCAACTTTGAGATATTAGAGAAGAAAACTTGGAGATGGGTATTTTTGTGACCTCAGATTCTACCTGTGCAAAAAAAAATCCTTCCCACAAGGTTCTCCATTATAGCACAGCAGGTACACCTCAGCATAATTAATAAAGCAGTCATGAATAACATCTCTCCTTAAACCCACAGACAAAAAACATCCTGAATATTAGGCTGTGAATGCCTTTTTGTTACACACAGGGAAAATATTCATGCATGCATCATACCACTCAAGAACCATATTATTTGATAAGACTGACCCCTTGTGGCAATTCAAAGAACTTTAAAACATCAAGTCAGATATCAGTTTTGTTGTCAAAACCACAAACATCCATCCATTTTCTACCCCTTAATCGTTGGAAGGGTTGGGGGGGGGTGCTGGAGCCTATCCCAGTTGACTTGGGGTGAAGGCAGGGTACACCCTGGATGAGTCATCAGTTTATCGCAGGGCTAACACATAGAGACAGACAACCATTCACACCTACAGACACTTTAAAGTGACCAATTCACCTAATCCCTAGTGCATGTTTTTGGTTGTGGGAGGAAGCTGGAGTACCCAGAGAGAACATGAAAACTCTACACAGGAAGGCCCCACCACCCAGTGTTGGGACTGAACCCAGGACATTTTAGCTGTGAGGCATGAGTGCTACCCACTGCTCCACCATGTCACCCAACCACAGACATATTAATCCATTTGTCTCATGTTACAACGTAAAATATGTCAGTCAGGGTATACACCAACACCATGTCTGTTAACAGCAGCATGAGACGCAAAGTTGTCAGGTAGTAAATCCAAGAGTAAGCACAGCTACACCACCGAGATTAAGCCAACCATCTCCCAGTCTGACCACAAAGAGTTCATTGTACTTGGACAGCATATAAAGAAGAGAATGAACCGTGAATTTGGCAGTGATTTTCTATTGTAGTTTGGCCTGAGTGGCTTATGAAATCTTTCTCAAATGAACAAGTTATTCCACACTAATCCACTGATGATACACAGAGAAGTGATTACATGAACAGGAGAATATACTGTAGTTGAACAGTGCTGATATCATACAGTCTACTCACAAAAGGCAAGAAAAGCATAAACAGCTAGATATGTCTTTGAAACTATATTAAACAGCAACAATGCCAGTTGTTGTAAGATAAGGATGGGATATGGCAAGGCATCGTTTTCTTTTTTAATTGGGTAAAATTTTCAGCTGAAACCCAAGGATATGCAAGAGTCTAAAAAGACTTTAATGGGGCAATAAAATACAGACATCAGCAGCTCAAAGTGGACTTGGACAATCAATCAATCAATCAATCAATCAACTTTATTTATAAAGCACTTTAAAACAACCATGGCTGAAACAAAGTGCTGTATATGAGGGGCAAATAAGATCCAACACATAAAAAATACGGAATAACAAGAAAATGCAACTAAGAGTTCACTGACACCGTAAAACAAAAGGTCACATCATTAAAACAACAAGCAATTAAAATAATATAAAATCCATACACTAAAATAATAAGAGCAAATAAAATCAATGTCTCATGCTGGATTGAAAGCCAAGGAGTAAAAATGGGTTTTAAGGCGAGTTTTAAAAATGAGCAGTGAGGGAGCCTGTCTAAGGTTCAAAGGACTAGAATGGACTGGACATTTAAAGCAGACAGACTCCCACTCCCAGTACAGATCTTTAACCTCCATCCTGGCAAAACCGATTGCATTCAGACAGCTCTAATCAAGACCCCATTTGCACCAATTATTAAAAAGTGATCTGCACCCAGATAAGTTATTCAGTTAGTCAGTACACACACTGTGTTCAGACATGCTTGATCACATTTGGAAACAGTGTAAGTGTAAATGCAGTCTGGACAAGGACTCACATGCAGGATTTGTTCTAGAGGTTTACATCCAGACATGCAGATGATGAAACCACATGTACAATACCAGGTGTACATGCAACTTCATCCATTATCACAGATCACATTGTCCTATAATCTGAACAGGAATCTACTGTACCTTTGGAGACAATGAAGACTGCCTACTTGCCTACTCAGCTGACTTGTGTTTTAAAGGTTCCTGTAATTTTCAAAAGGCCACAAAGATGTAATCCAAGTGCTTAATATGTGTAGTATTGCCTGTGTTCACCTGAACAATGTGACACCTTCACCGCTTTTTATTTAGTGTATCCACAGTTTGCATAATCCAGTAGAAATCCATAATCATAATCATTACTTAAGTGTATGTCATAAAGAGAGCCAATGAAAACAAATAGTGTGGTCAAATTTGTCAGATATTAGTGGCAAATTGATTGACTGTCGAGGTCAGCTACAGCGGATAAAAATACTCCGTCTTGACAGCTGCCTCTGCTCACCTTAATGCAGAATAGTGAATTAAATTTACAAATGACTAGCACTTATGCATCTGCACATTGAGCTGAAAAGTCTGATCCAATCAGCAGTTACATCTAGCAGGGCTTTATAATGCCAGATCTGAGCAGACACACATAGCTGAACACACTTTGGACACATAAAGCAAAGTCTGAACATGTCCAAAAGAATCAAACAGAGATAAATACGCTCACTGGAGTAGCTACAGTACATTAATGCTACATGATGCAATAATGATGCAACAGTCTTAAAAATACCATATTTACACTAGTATTCAGCCCACTAGTATTCAACATTAAAGTGTGATTGCAAGTAGAAGAGATGAAGAAAAAGATAATAGAACAGAAACTGAGGCCGATGGGACTTGCTTAAGACATCCATATACTCAATGTCATTTAATAGTCTACATTTTATATAGAACAAGTCATAGTACATGGATTATATCTGATTTATTGCCTGGCCCTAGTATATTTATTCATGATACAAATTTACAACTCAAAAAATGTACATTTTTATAACTCACTGTGCCATAGGATAAAGTGTATGCACAAAAGAACAACAGTATAACATGTAAAATGACTCAGTCCTCACTTCTGATGGAAGTCCAGGATTCTCACAGAAGAAAAACTTATCTGAGGACCTGAAGATACATAACCTCTGATCAAGGAAGTAGTCAGCCGTGATGCATCATTGGTAGTGACAAATTATCATCAATATCACTCTACCACATTATCATCAATCTCTCTCTCCAAGACAAAAGTATCCCTCCATGCTAAATCGTGAAATCGATATATTTCTATCACTGAGAGAAATTGGTCTGCAAGGGATCTCTGTGGCTGAGTAATGTGAAATCTATTGCAGGTTAGTCCACATGGCCTGGACAAGATCAAAGACAAGACCTTAGAAAACTTTGTATTGATTAGCGGCCACTAGGATGTCACTGAGTGGTGAAAATATGAGAGGACTTTTAAAGACTAGGATTAACATTTGAGAAATGGTCTGCTAGAAAAAAACAATGTCTCTGGTAAAATAACAACTAGTCTGTTCCATAATTTGAATATTACAGAAATCTTTCTCTGGTTAACACATGAACAAAAACCCATGAAAACAGTCTCCTCCTAATAATGAGCTGAAGACGTGACACTTAAATTAACAGTGATTATAAGATAGAAACATCACATCCTCCATGTTTCACATATGCTGTTCTTGGCAAAAGTGATTCACTGGCATATTAGAGAAAACAATATATAAATAAAGTATTTTGATTTACTATTGCCAGTCTTGTAGTCATTTTGGACACTGCCAAATTAATATAAAATCACTGTCTAAATTTTGTCAAGTTTTGTAAATACATATGGTAATAATAATACCATTCAAAAATTCTAGGAAATTATATACTTTTCATTCTTAAAAATATAATTTTATGCCTAAGTGCTGCATCCCAGACAGTGCCTCAACTCTCTGACAGAAATCCCTGAGACCTTAATGTTAATTATACTTAGTTAATTTGTTAATAAGACTTGTAATAACCCATTATTTTGCAAATGTCTTGGTTCAAAGGTCCGTGTAATCAAGCTGTGGGGCCAACAAATGTTCTTGTCTCTTTTTGTAATCCACTTGACAAGGATAGCTTCGTCTTTGTAATATATAACGTTGCATGGTACTAATATGGAAAAAATACTGTGGTTTCTAATTTAAACAGTTGCTTACAGTTGTGAATTTATGGCTCAGATTTACTGTTTGTATTATTTTTTTGTTTTTAAAGAATTTTGAGTCAGAAACATCTGGCTGCAAACACTTTGAATGACTGATTGACGTACTGATACTGTCAGTACTGCTAATCATGTTTGTTTTCATATCTCTTTAAATCATTTTATGGTGTTTATTTGTGATGTTTGTTTTCCATACATCTGTAATCCTACCTATCTTGGTCACGATGTTCATGCAATTGAGATTTTTCACCTCAACATGTCATTTTCCTGGTTAAATAACATTAAACAATGTAAAAAATATCCTTTTTCAGTAATATGGAAAATTGAGGATGAAATACGTACACAGAAATGCAGGGAGGAGTCAATGTGCATCTGAATCATGAATGCAAGTAAAGATTCACACCTCTGTAAGTCACACCTTCTAATACTTAGTTTTGTTTCACTATATCCATAGTTTAAAGAGTTGAAGTACACTTACCTTGGGCCACTTGGGATTAAGCTCACAAGCCTTTTCAGCATCCTCCAGAGCTGCCTGGTGTTGTCCCAGTTTGAGGAGTGCTGCTGAACGGTTACTGTACAGGATGCAGTTCTGCGGGTCCGCTTGCAATGCATCACTGTACAAACAAACGGCCTCCTCAAAGTCTCCACGCAGACAAGCGTCATTGCTCTGCTGAACTTTCTCCATGAACTCGGCTTTGCTGAGGCCATACTTGACCCCGTCATCACCAGAAACACACCTCATAGGTCTTCCCACTGCCTGAGAATTGAAGATTGAAAACTGAAGAAAGAAAGAAAAAAACACAGTATGGTCAATGGGGCACAGAGATATTTTAGTTTATCAAAAGAAATGCTGTGGGGGTTGGTACTTAATAAGAAACTAATGGAGTGACTCACTGATCAGTGGAAACACAGCAAAGCAGCAGAGGTTACATGTCTAGTACTTCTATTTTCACTTAAGTAATTCAGACCCAAGGAATAAATTGGAACTGCAAAGAATGACTGATTTCATTGTTAATTAATCTGTCAATCACGTTTTATGAAGAACTGAGTAATTGTTTGGTCAACAACAATGTCAGAATTTTTTTTAAATGTGTCTTAACATCACACAGTATGTGATCACAACACAAAGATATTCAGTTCACTGCCATAAAGAAATCAGAAAGTATTCACATTTACGAAGCTGTAATAAGTGAATTTTCCCAAAGAAGTTCTTTTTGTACAACTAAAACAACCTAAACTAATTATAGCTGAAACAATTAATTGATTAATAATTGATTATTGTGTTAATTGAAAATCAATTTTGGGGTTGTGAACCAAAACACTTCTCACAATAGAAATAGTATTTAATGGAAAAAAGTAACTGACAGATTAAATGACCGTATAAATAATGGTTGATTGCAGCCCTAAAACCAATTATCGATTACTAAAATAGTGAACTAATTTAATAATTGACAAAAATGATCAGTTAATTGTTGCGACTTCCTGTGGAAATTGCTAAATTAAAGTGGAAATAGCAAGTATCATACAGTATTGTGCAAAAATAATTTCTAAATGAATTTTGCTTTAACATGAACAGAGAAAAGCCTCATGGAATCATGTGAGGTCAGTTTTCTTCAGTGCTTTGATTTCTTCAAAGTTTTCACATCTGTTCCACACATGAACTACAGTTGTTGAAATTCAAGTGGGGTTAATTTGATAATCACACCTTTTTGCCTATTCAGGAAGGATTAATCATGGTTTAAAAACAGACCTTTCCTTTCACAACCTGTTTGCTTAAAATAAACCTTAATCTGCCTGGATGTTTAAGCACAATGCATACCCAATTCTGTGTTTAGAAAGTGGCTTAGATACACAACAATACTCCTCTTTACACTGATGCAACAATTTGAAAAGATAATACAGATCAAGGCCAGTTAAGGAGGTGGGATTTCATCATTTATTGTTCCAATTCACATTCCCCTCGGCTACTATTTTACACCAACAGGCAGGACAAACTATTTGATCTAAGTCTTAACTCTAACCATCCAATAAAGCCTCACTGATAAAGTAGATGAGGAATGGTTTGCTAAACGTTACTGAATCATGAAATTCATCTCGGGTTCCATGCGTTTCAGGACAGCTTCCATTATACCTCGTTCTCACCACATCTCCTCAGACTGAATTGTGGGATAGGGCAGGCAGGGTAATTACTTCCAGAGGCCAGGGAGTCGACACGGCAGACACAAGGGCTTTGGGTATCAAGTAGATTGAACATCAAGTTACAGACCAGCACCAATCAGTTTCATTCTCCTGCTCACTGACCTCCATCTTTCAAGGGCTGCAAATACCAGATATTTTCATTTTATTGTATTTTCTCAATTAACCAATTGGATATGTGCTCTGTAAAATGGTTGTAGACGTTGAAGGTGAAGATGATGTCTTCAAATGTCTTGTTTATGCAGAATCCAGAATTTCAGATTATAAAATTAAAGGTACCAGAAAATATTTTTGAAAATCACATGATCAAAACAAGTGGTGGTTAATTCAAATAGTTCATTGGTGATTTTTTATGTATTTTACTTTTGAAATGTAATAGATAAGATGTATATAAATGAAGATTATTATTTGGCTACTATTTACAACATTAGATGAAAATGAACAAACCAAAAAAATTAACAAGAATGAACAAAACAATAAACAATATGAACAAAGTAAACGAGAAAATAAACAATAATTAACAAACCACTGAAAAAAGTGAACAAAAATTAATAAAATAATGAACAAACCTGTTCCTGTTTCTCTTAACCCTAACCCAATAAAAAAAATTCCATGACCTATTTTGGTTTCCTATCCTAACTTTTGGAGAGAGGATTAAATATTCTGTGGTAATTATTTTGTATAATATGATAACATGGTATTCCTATTTGACCCTAAAGCATGAATAGTAAATGCAAACATTTTGGAAACATGTAGTAACTAAAAGTAAAGTATTCTCTGTTGTTTGTTTGCGATGGCTCTAATTGTTGTTATATGAGAAAAAAAAACTCCTGTGTAAAATTATGCATAATTTAGGGTTCTATTGAAGAAACAACTCACCTTCATAGACACCTAATAATGCACTTTAATAAAGTCAACGCAACCTTTCAGTTACAAAAATAACAGACAATTTTATTTTACAGACAACCAACAGTGTTCAAAACATCCAGACCATGTCAGACCGATATAAATGATTAAACAGACAACCTGCCAATCAACACAGCTTACAACCTCATACTTGTCAAGCTGGTCTGTCTGTTCTTTTCACACCTGGACCAGATATTGAAGGAATCTGAAATGCAGGCTGTCTCTCCTCCGTCATCTTGTGGATAGATAAGTTGCTAGCGCCATAGTTGCCACCACTATGGCTGTTTTCAAATCTGAGTGAGTGCATGAGCTCGTGCCCTATGAGGTTGAAAGCTGTGCTGACTGGCAGGTCGCCTGTCTGATAATGTCTCATGGACCGTGACAAACCATGGGCTACTAGCTAGTTTGCCAACATCCTCCGCTGGACCTTTAAAGGGACATTGTGTATGATTTAGTGGCATCTAGTGGAGAAGCTACAAATTACAAAAAATGCAATGCCCTTTAACCTGGAAGAGCCTTCAATAGCTGCAAGGTGGGAAGACCATTACGAGAGTTAGTGTTTGGATTGTAGCACATCCCATTTCCCTTGGACCTGAGAGGTTGGAAATAGGAATGACAAAACTCCAAGACAATAGCGTTCCAGCTTTCCAGAAGTACAGACAACTTCAAAATAAATGTGCATTCTAGGTGATAACACTAAATGCTATTTTCTATATAGTGTTGTAACATGCCAACATAAAGTTTGAAGAGTACTATGTGTATGGATGTAACGATACAAAACAAATACATCAGAAATTAGCAATGCTCATTCACTTGGTGTGAGAGGCAGACATACTGAAATGTTAAGTTGCAACTCATGTGGTTGACCTGACTGTCACAGTTGAGATTATGATTTCAGAGGGCATTTCAATTGAAATTTTCGACAGGAACTCTATTCTAAGGTAACTGATTCTTATTCTCAGGTGATTATTCAAATAAAAATGTATGTATGTGCATTTCTTCTTGGAAATAAATCTTACATACTGCACCTTTAAGTGTTGTGCAAAAACTGTAAGGTGCAGCGGGTGTGATAAAATCTTTGGGAAAAACTCTGCAAAAGGGCAACAATGCTGCAACATCATCAGAGGGGATTAGAGAATGGTTTAATGTGGGTTTGTGGTGTTGCTGTTAAATCTTAAGGAGAACCCACCCCTCAAACACAAGCAGGCTGAGGGAGTTACATCCACAACACACTGACAGCACTGTCATGCATTTGACATTTAAAGGTTTGCTTTCACAGAAAGGCCAGGACTAGCATCCATTATAGATTAGTGCCTCAAGGGCCCAGAAGTGAAGACCCTTTTCCTCTGAGACAAACTTTTCACCAGCTGACTTCACTTATTACCAGGGTCAAAGAAGAGGAACTAATCAGAGGGATTTTAACTGTGCAGTTTCATCCGCTGTAGCACACTGGGCTGAACTGTGGGCAAAACTGGGCAGGAAGGGTGGAGAGAGAGATAATGAGAGCCTATGCCAGCACAGACACACTGCCAGTTTAATCATAAGGAGTCAGAAATTTAGTCAAAGATCGCGTTTGTTTACAGATATTTGCTTAACACACACAGACTAACTACTGTAACGTGGTAGCCTCTGTTCATGTCGCACAAAAAGTGTGGCTTGGGTTTTAAACGGATCCTATATTGGCATTAAAACCATATTCCTGTTGCTATTGTGTGCGCCAGGAGAGCCTTCACATCTTCTGTGCAGTTCAGTACAATATGCATGACTGGAAAATCGATAGAGGACTTTTACGAGGTTTTCGCAGGATTGGTCATTTGGTATTTCCTGCACAGGACGAGGGGTACATCGCATTTTTCAAGAGCCAATACAGTGATAACCACTACAAAAATGACAACCCTTATGACAGCATATACATTCGCTGCGTTTTAATCTATTTACCTTTTCCTTCAGGGTCGGTTGCTTCTCCATCCTGTCTGACTGCTGTGGTTTGTGCGACGGGTTATCGCTCTCATCCCACCCGGCTCCTTATTGACTTATTATCGGCTCGTAATGCATCAAGAGCGGATAAAAATGTTGCTAAATGTCCAAGCAGCAATGCAAATGTCGGCAAAGTGCGAAAAGTATCCACGAAGACTAGCAGTGGAGCGTTCAGGAGAAACTTTTCTCAGGAAAAGTGCGCCATGTTGTCAAATCTTTTCCTTTTTTTACTTGCCTTTTTCCCCTGTTGCCATAGCGGACTCAGAGCGCTGTGGAGTAGGAGACATGGAGGTCTGCGGGAGCCGAAGGAGGGACAGAAAAGTACACTTAAACCCTCCTTTATGTGTGTTTTCAAAATGAGTTTTTAACCATTACGGTAATTAAAAACTAGCTACTTCTTTTACAGTTACTGTCAGGCAGACGCGCGCGAGCCGCAGCACCGGGTCACCTTGTTTAATTACACTTAGATTAACATGTTTCCTTTCCACCTTCGGTTTAGTCTTAAGGTACAGTTTTCCCTATTGACTGTGTTTACCTTTGTTAATTTCCTTGATTATTTAATTGATTTCTCTTTATTTTTCATCATTTTTATGATTATGTTAATTTTGCTGGCACTTTAGTTAGTATTTTTTGTTTGACAATTATTTAGAGCATTTTGGGGAATATTTTGTTCCTTTTTGAGTCACTGGTTGATTTTGTTTTGTTAATTACTACTTTTGGGTGATTCGTGGTAATCACGTGCATACACCTTCATAGCCATTCTGGATTCGTATACCGTATTTGATTAAGTGCATAAAGTTTTACACCAATCATTTTTGAGGCCACTAATTCTCAAAAAAATATTGCATTTAAAAATGATGTGGACAACAGATAACAGAAGCAAGAGAAATGATAATAGTAATGTCTATAGGACAGTTTTACCATTAACAGAAAATCCAACAGCAGTAGGTGCATGTGCAGCTCTTCACCAGCAGATGGTGTAACAGCCCCTATTACACCAAGCTGAAAGAAGGAATTCCTGGTAAACTGTACTGTACATGCTAGGAGGCATGAAATTAAGATCATCACCTTTCTAACAGTGTGTTAATTTGTGTATGGTTTGCGTGTATAACTTCAAATGCTGTGCAGTACATATATTTATCTTTTTTAAATGATGTCAGTGATTACTGAAACAGTTTCAGTGTTTCAAACAATGAAACTGTATGAACCTGAACTACATTAAACTATTTCAGTCTGATTGAAAGTGGTCCAGTTTATTGAGCAACTGTTTCCATGTGCTTAGATGTTCTGGTTAGATCGTATTGCATTTTTATGAAACCATTTGAAGGGTCTTAAACAACAAAGATTGATCCTACAAGTTTGGATTTGAAACCCAAATTACATTATACAACATAGTTATTTGGTCTGTGTTTTCCTTTAGTGCACCAATTTAAATCTGCTATGGCCCACTTCAGGTTATCAATAATTCCACACGAATGTCTTTTTATATGTATTTGTTATTTTCTCATGGCAGTAACCAATCGTAGGTAAAGAAATAATTAAGCTCAGTGGTTTTTGAGACTTTGCAGCTCCCACCCAAAAGGTAAATAATGCCTCTCCTTTGGAAGAATTCATTATAAATTGCAGTAATACACATCAATTTTTTACTGTAAATGACTCCACATAGCATAACATTTGTATTTTACACCTTAAATGTAAAAATTGTATATAATGAATTTTCAGAACATAAACTTTTTTTCATAACATTAGATAAACTCTAAAAATAGTCAGGAAAATATGCTACAGTATCCAAGATAATGAACTCAATCATGGAAAGAACAAAAAATAACCATAAATATACAGTATGAGCAAGGGATTTAACAAAATAATCAACAATACTGAGTATCATAAATATATAAAACAGAAAATTAACAAAATAACCAAGAAAATCATCCACAAAAATCAACAGATTAAGGACATATCAAAAAAGGTTCCATTACCCAGTTTGTGTCCCAAAGTTTAGGGGAAAACAGATCTGTCTACATTATTTTATTTTATGATCATTTTGTTGGATTTTTGTTATGTGTTATATGTATATGTAGACCATAGATTGTATATACATATAACACATATACACAGAGTAGACTTCCGTTATTACAGTACTTGTCCTTTTCTCAACTATATCCGGCGTTTACAATAAAAGCATCTTCCCCTGAGACCGGCTAATTATTTCGTTTTCTCGAGATTACTGTAAATTAGCCAATTGTGAGCCTAAAGGAGTTTCGTTGTCTCGAGATGATGAAATAACGGAGCCGCTCTGGGGAGAGATACGAGCACTGTTAACTGAAGAGAACAAAAACAAGTGTCTCTGGCCCATATTCTTATCATTTAAAAATTAATTACACACTCGCTGGTTCTTTCCTTTGTTATTTTCAGACATTTTATCCAGGTGGGGGTTCGTGTTGAAGCAGTAGGACAGATTGTGAACACCTGATCAAGCAGGTTTGAACCATCCACACTGGCTGCTTTTGGAAGTTGGCGATCCAGGCCAAAATAGTAGCCACTCTTTTGGTCAGACCAGCAGCGTTTCCTCTAGAGGGGAGAGAACATTTAGAGAACACGGTGTCAACGTCTCACCCTGAGCTTCTATCAGGGCAAGAAAGGAGAACAATTATGTAAGGATGGTAAGAGAACAAACTGGTGATGTTGTTCTCCTGTATAAAAGGTGATGAAAATCTATTTATTATCGATATATAACAGGTACCTCTGCAGCCAGTTATTTTTCTACAACTATTTTGGACAAATATTCCAAATAATGCAACCCACTTAGTCATCATCCTGTGAAGCATTTGGATCTCAACAGAAAGTAGGGAAAATCTTAATGATGGCAAATAAATTGCTTCATCCTCACATAATGTCATCCTCACAGTCACTGGAAGGGGCTTGATGGCTGAATGCTGATTGGGCCACATGTGGGACTCCTTTGCCAAGTCCACAGTACAAGAAGGTATATATGTATATGCAATGCATTTAAGTTGCGAAGGATAAAGCAAAAGGAAGACTGGGAACACACCTTGAAGTTTGGCCATCCATCTGAATGTGGTAAGTCAAAGGAAGGAAACAGGAATTAATGCATCTTCTTTTTAAATTTTCATCTGTGGTATTTCTAGACACAGAAAAGAAGCATTTCTACATGTAAATGCTTAAAAGGGCCAACTGCATCTGGGAATGTATCCAGTTACATTGTGCAATTATGTCGTCCACAGATAAAATAAAATGTTACTATGTAGTTTTAACTATTATGAGCAGCATTGTCAAAACCCCCAAAAGCACTGTTTTTAAATCATTGGCAAGTTCATTTTCTGTCAATAATGCAAATGTAAAATTTGCACTTAAACCATGTAACTTTATCATATTAAGTACTAGATTATGTTTGAAAAGTAAAATAATTATGACCGACAGGCACACCAAAAATCTTCTGCCTAGGTCTTTAAGTAGATATATGCCTCGACATGATAATGCATCAGTTTATGTCTTTAATACATAGGTTTATGAAAGGAACAAAAATGAATAAAACAATCCAGAAAGTGACAGAAGATTAAATCAAGAATAGCAAAATCAGTACTACATTGACAAAATTAAGTTACTGTATTATTAAAACGCAATTAATAGAATAAATATTATTTCAAATTAACAAATTTATCCAAAAAATTATTAAAAGTTAAAAAAAATAACTAGCAGTGTCATACAATATTGCATCAAAATTACAGTACAATATTGACAAAATGAACAAAATCGTCTGTAATCTATAATAGAAATTAACAAAATAATCCACAAAATAATGAAGTAAATGCATATTCTGTCATTCACAACCTTATCTCAAACTGAATAAAACAGATGTCCGAGAGCACCTGCTGCCTGTGGAATCACAGGTTACAGCTAACCCAGCTGCAGACAACTAGATCGCTGGCGGAGCCAGAGGCCACCTCAAGCCTTGAATTGTCAGGATCCGTCCTGTTGGCTCCCTCTATCTGTGTATGTGTGTGTGTGTCTGTCCATCTGTCATTATCTGCTTCAGGTGTGCTGGATGCAGGCAGAGTCACACCTGCTGTTCATGTAGTCATCAGTGCTTGTGTATTTATTCCGGGTCCTTCCAGCCAGCATTTGCCAGTCCAACCACTAAACAGCATGGTATTAAGGACACTTCTGTTCCTGCTTGGCTTTGTTTGTTGATTGTATATTAACTACCTTGTTCTTCTATGCTCCCAGACCTACGTCTTGTCCAGCTGCCCTGTGTTCTATGTCCTGCTCCATTCCTGTTCCTCCGGTCCACGTCCCCGCCGTTGATTCCCTCGTTGCCGCTGCGTCCCCTCACCACAGCATCCTGTCACCTCTTTGCCTGAATCACTTTGCCTGCACGTTTGTATAATAAACTCTCTGAACAGTGACTTGGCAGTGTTGTCGGTTTCCCCTCATTGTGACACAAATGTTTTTTCAAAAGCCCCAAATCTTTTTGAGTGAAACTCTTTAATGGAGTTTAATATTTGTCAAACTGATGGAAACCCAACCTTGTACGGTCTGTGTCCTCAAAAGCGCATTGTGTCAGTAGTACACACTCGTAACGCCCCGCAATAATGTGGCTTGGCAAATAATGTTTGTGTATGTGGTACACGCACAGAGTGCTCCTCCAAGTGGGTAGTTATTCAAACTACCCACTCGGAGTTGGATTCAATGTGTCTTTGGTGGGTGGGTATTTATTGGCAATGTTCCAAAATCAACGACTCATATGACTTTTATCACTATTATCGCTGCCTAATGTGACTTTGCTAACGCTGCTAGCAGCTTCACTGTTTAGCCTATTGTTTAGTGGCTAAGGCTGACAGAGCTACAGTAGATATAATACAAACCAGTGACTGAGTTCTGAGTTTATGAATTATTTAATTCTTTTGGACCATAAATTTGGTTTGTGCAAACTAACACAAGAAATTCTAAAGTTAGACAACATCAAAAGACTGTGTTACTACTGTTCATACACATT
>JAQQAE010006515.1:0-16614 GCA_029823295.1 Pseudamia nigra
ATTCCACTTTGTTTTGACAGTAAATGAAACAAGTGTTCACTCATGACACCCCCCCCCCCACACACACACACTTAATTAATTCTGCATTTTCTAAAGGGACCAGCGTGGATCTATAAGGTTTTGTTTTAGTGATTTTTAATTGGGTTATTGAAAGCTGCTCTTGTTTTACGTGGAGCCTTTTATACGATGGAACATGGAAATTGGACTGGAACAGAGCTGCTGCAATGAGTGTTTTTACATATATTCTCTGTATTCAGTTCAGACGGGACAGTTTTTCTTAGTTTGTACTTTGATCATGTGATAGAATCCTCTGCATGCGTGTCCTTACACATTTGGGACTGATGTGATCTGCGTGATGGACTGGTTTCTTTAAGTGGTCACACAGCCCCCACAGCACACAGGGACAGCAGTTGTCCAAACACCAACCAATCGATTAATGGCGCAACAGGCTCCGTCCATATCTGTGGACATTATCCATCATTATCCACCGTGGGGACGCCTGTGAAGGGCTCGTTGTCCGGTATGACCCGCATCATGTCAGTGGTCTGGGTGTGGGTTCAACTCATGTTCCACGACTGAACCCGGGTCACAATCCACATCCAGTGTCTGTAGGTTTTATCCCTTCTTAAAAAAAAGGCCTTCGGGACACGTTTCGATGATATGTAATAATTTTGGATTGGTCTTCATGTCCCAGTCGTGTCTTGGCTGAACAGGGCAGGTTAAAGTGGATTTCGTGGAGGCTGCCTGTGTGGATGTATGTGGGTGCGTCTGGATAAACTACACAAAGTACACACTTTACCTTAATGGTGTAAATGTCACTGTACTTTATAATGAGGCGTTAGAAGTGCGACTGTCCGCTCCAACTTCGGCGCAGTCGCTGCGGTCTGACCATGTTGGTGCTGCACGGCGCTGATTATAGCGCACACGCCAGACAACACAGCGCAAAGCGAACGAGCATAAAGAAGAAATTCCTCTCCGAGTTGGACACAGTGAGTCTCAATCAGAAACATGACCAGAACTCTTGTTTACGCGTCTGACGCCGGCTTTATTCGTCCCCTTTTGTAGGAAAACCCGCAGCCCGTACAACCGATACGGGCTTTTTTCCTCCACAAAATGGCAGCCGTGCAGTCGGCAGCCTGGCAGCCCAGCGGCTCTGAGAGCACAGGGACGCCAGCCTCCGTGCTCCCTGTTCCCGCTCTGCACAGCCGCTCCCCGGGCTGTTGTTTTGGGTAGAGATCTGCCTTGTTCTGGTCACTGGCCACCAGCCATGTGGGCTAAAAGCAAAGGGGTTGCCATAGAAACGCTCAGGTTTCGCCGTCGCCGATGTGGCACACCTGACGCAGTCAGTGGGTGTCTCCTACCATCACCCCCTTCACCCGCACTCACCACGGGGCGTCACACACCCCGAGTCCACGCTGGTTTTCCGCCACAACTTTGTAATTTTGACAAAATGCGTTTTTATAGGGTACAGGTTAACACACTATTATGTTTTCTGATCAAAAAAATACAAGGTTAATGTGTGTGCGCGCTCTTTTTCTGTATTTATCTGTATTTGTGATGGAACAGTCGTTGGATTCATTTACACGAGGTCCTGTTTTTTAAGAACATAATTTAATCCGTAAGATTTTGCTTTCAGTCAAATCGTAAGACGAGCTTTATACCGCGTTTCTGATTCCTCTTTGAACTATGAACCCAAATGTCCCGAACCCAGAGGCTTCATGGTTTGTGAGTGGACTTTGGTCTTGGATGGTGATGAGTCCAGGAGTTCCACGCTGCGTTCACGTGACGGCGGCGCGCGCGGCTCCTTCGCTCCTCAGTGAAAGTGGCTGATTGATGATGAGAGTCAGAGTCGGAGTCTGTGCTGATGCTCGTCATCAATCTGTCACCGGGAACCTTTTGCTTCTTGCTGAATGAGCATAAATGATGATGATCCTCTTAAGTGCGTCGATCAAACAGCAGATCTTTGTCCAAACGGTTCCAGTCGCTCAGTGAAACAAAGCCGCAGCCTGACGCCTGATGCCACTGTTCTGACATGTTATTTCCCCGCAGGATTATTGTTCCTTCCTGTCACCATGCATCGGACGACCAGAATAAAGATCACGGAGCTTAATCCTCACCTGATGTGCGTCCTGTGTGGCGGATATTTCATAGACGCCACCACGATCATAGAATGTCTTCACTCATGTGAGCAAATGATGTCTCTTTTTTTTCTTAACAAGGGGTTTTACTCATAGAAATAGAAATAGCTCAAATAATATGTTGTGGGAAATGAGTTTTCTGGTAGATTTCCCTGTTAAAACTGTTTTGATTTATAGAGCGCGGTATCTGGAATCGGTCTTTGTAAACAACAACAGATTGAGGACAGATATCCTTTTAGATTATATCTGATTGTGATTTTTTCCCCCTATTGTTTGCAGTCTGCAAAATGTGCATTGTGCGCTACCTGGAAACCAGCAAATACTGTCCTATCTGTGATGTACAAGTGCATAAAACCAAACCCCTGCTCAACATTAGGTGAGAACTGTGGTTCATGAATTTACTCCTTTATAGAACAATCACACAGTTGCTGTCGTCATCACATTCCATGCTTTCTATTTTTCACTCTGCACGTTATTTTCCATTGGTGTTTGTAATTATTTCAGTGCACAAATATGTGGTTTTAATTTGACTGGAATAGTTTAATAGGCTCACTTCAGAGTGTTTCTTGAAAGATGTTTAATATAGTTGTAATATGCAGACACAATAATGTGAACAGTCTCTGCTTCCTGTTTGTTGTACGCTGTGGTTTCCCTCTAAAACTGCATCAAATATTTGATACTAATAAAAACCATTTGCAGACCACCTACCACCTTCACATGTATGTGTTGTAATGTTTTTCTTAAACACATACTTTTCCTCTCTGTCAGGGTTTAGACTTAAAAAAGTATTTTTTTGATGGCTCAGAGTTCCAGTGTCTGAATGAAGCGGCTGAAGTTTGTCTTTTTCTTTGAAGGTCTGACAAAACTCTGCAGGATATCGTGTACAAGCTGGTCCCTGGCCTCTTCAAAAGTAAGAGCCTCATGCTGAGCTTTATCTGACATGACCTTTTTACTTTCTTTTTGACTCAGTATTTGCATGAATTTAAATAGTCTGATGATTGGTTGACTTGTCCAGGACCACAGCCACTGAACGGGGAAACCACAAAAAGAGAAGGATTCGGAATGAACATGATAGAGGCTGCTATGCTGAAAAAAAAAAACAGAACTGAGATGTTTATAGTGTTTTGTCTTATTTGTGATGCTGTTTTGTGAAATTTTGCCTTTGTTTTCTACTTCACATGTTGCTCTTTATCAGCAATAAAACATGTAATAATAGATTGAAAAAATGTAAACCTCTTTGTTATTATTTTATCATGCTATTTTTCAGCAAAAATGTCCACATGTTTTCTGCCATTACTGATAATCCAAAGTGTGAAGGTGAGCATGAACACGTGGTTTGTCTTGTTTCTTAGATGAAATGAAAAGGAGAAGAGACTTTTATGCTGAACACCCTGTAGATGGTGAGTTCATACTGCCCTAAATTCATTTAATTTCCAATAGAATAACTAAAGACACTGATTCCTTAAGTTGTAGATGGAAAAATGAAAAATTACGCTCTAAAATTAGTGTTTTTTTTTTTTTTCAAAGCCTCTAATGGATCGAATGAGGACCGTGGAGAAGTAGCAGACGAAGACAAAAGAATTATTACAGATGATGAAATCATCAGCCTCTCTATTGAATTCTTTGACCAGAGCAGGTAAGATGATGTTAATCTAAATCCACACATACAATTTTGTGGGTTCATTAACATTTCTATAAAATACTGTACCATTTATTTAAAAAAAGAGTATTAACAGTTTACTGAGGTACACATTTGAGTCGAAAACATTGTACTATTGTGCAAAACAAGTATTGTAATGTGTTTTAATTGTTTTTAACTACATTCTGTCAAAAGTCAATTGAAAAATCAAACTGTTTTTCTTGAACATCGATATAGTATCATGTCATATTCAGTTCTTTAACCATAATGAACATCGACTAAATCTGTCCTGAAGTAATAACATCTTGATAAATCATCATCTCTGGTTTGAAAAAAAAAAAAAAAACAGATTTCTTTCCACTTTAAAAAAAAATTCCCTGTACATTAGAATCATGTCAGATTTTCTTTACTCTGTCATTATTTCATTATTATAAATTACTAATTGGATTGAAACTTGGGTTCTTTGCTGTAGAAAACAAACGACTCGTCAACAACTGTAACAGCAAAGTGTGCTTTCCATTCATAATAATGACCCTGTTTATTCCCAAAGCTCCATAACGTCATTGTCAATTGTTAATTATAATGATTTCTTTTGGCTTGACTGTTTTTTATAATCTACTGCTAAGGCATTAAATATTTCCTTTGCTTTTGAGCAGGATGAGAGGTGGAGCAGAAGGCAAACAGTCAAAAGATCAGGTATTACAAGCTGGCATTTCTCCGCTTTGCTTATTTTTCAAATTCATTTAAACAACCTGCAGCTAAGTAGTTAAAAAGTTTTTGTTGCAAAATGCCTTCAGGGTTTATTTTTTTTACCCTTGTCAAATGCAATAACTTCTGACTTTAAGGTGGACTGGTGTTTTGCCTCTGAAATTCCTTATTCGTGCTACATTTTTGCTGTGTCATCAATGTTCAGGTGGCAAATAAGCGGTACCTGCAGTGTCCTGCAGCGATGACCGTGATGCATCTGAGGAAGTTCCTGCGAAGCAAAATGGACATCCCAAACACCTACCAGGTCCATTTAAATATTCATGTCATTTTTATCTGTTTATGAAATATTCACATGATCTAAAATAATTACGCTTTCAAGAGTGGAGAGGTATTCAGGTACCTGTAATAGCCTCCATTTAGAAACGACTATGGTAATTGTATCAAATTAAATATTGATGTTTTTTTATTTCTCTGTAGGTTGAAGTCATGTATGAAGATGAACCTTTAAAAGATTACTACACGTTAATGGATATTGCATATATCTACACGTGGAGACGGGTAAGAAATCTGTTAAGATGAGTTGTCGGGTTTTAAAAAATCAGCCCAGTTGGTTTATATTTTTTACATCTTCAGGTAAAGAAGGATAATTTACATTTACTGTAATCACTGCCATTACCCACAACAGGATATTTTTCACACTACGTTACAAAAAAATGCAAACAGCACAACGACCATGTTACATGGATTCCGACTCTGTTTTTGTCTGTAAATTTTCAACTCTTTTTTTTTTTTTTAAGCACTTCTTGCAGTTTTACAGCAGGTCTGTGCAGATCACCCACCACCTTTACAGTAGGCGATATGTTAAGTAGATGTTCTTTGTTCATTTTCTTTGGCCATAAAATAAGACTGCTTTTACATCATTTTATTGCAGATGTTTTAAATTTGAAATTTAAAACATCTGCAATAATTCACTGACTATGACTCTACTTCCACAGCTGACGAAATAGTGGATAAACTGATTTATTTAAAGCAGTGTTTTCCAAATGAGAAATGTAGCGTCTACTTGATACCCAAACTAAAAAAAAAATCTATTATGTGAGTTTCATGTAAAAGACAATAAGATGACTGGTGTTCAAAACCTCAAATCAGTATAAACAACATAAGCACTGAGTTGACAGAGTTAATAAAAATATAGAAAATAAAATACAGACAAACTTACCAGGAAAATAAGAAAATGATCAAAATGAATACAAACGAAAAGAAAAATGACCACAGTAATGAAGACGGTAAACAAAAATGAAAGAAATTAAGCTAATGAATAAGAATAGTTAACAAAACTAAAAATAACAAACATTGGTGAGATAATGAAAAGAGCTCAACGACTAAATTTGGGTCCTCGCCCTTAGATTGGGAAACACTGGTTCAGAGCTAAGTGTCATAAGTGTGTGACCCACATGTAGCAGAGTTGTGAAATTCTGTCCATACATTTGATAACTATCTGTACAGCAGCTTTAAGAATAAATGTTTGCAAAGTAAAATGAGGTAAAGTAAATTTAATGTATGGGTGAGAGAGAGAGAGAGAGAGGACTCATCATCGAGAACATGAGCAAGACCGTACAGTAAAAATCACATTCATATGAATAGAACAGGTTAAACTTTAAGTGTTTTCTGTTCATGAATATGTAATAAAACAGTCTTACTTTTTTAAGTTCTGTCTTGTCCATGAATTTGTAATAGAACAGTTTAGTAATCCTTAACAGTGTCTTCTCTCGGTCCCTCGTGCACAGAACGGACCCCTGCCCCTGAAGTACCGGGTCCGACCCAACTGTAAGAAGATGAAGGTGAGCCACGCGCAGCAGGAGGGACAGAACAGCACAAGCAGATCCGGACCCGAGAGTGACTCCGCGAGCGACAAAGCCGGAAGTCCCGCCGGGGCCCCATCCACATCCTCTTCCCTCCCGAGCCCTGGGACCCCCGCACAGTCCCCGCACCCGCAGCTCCCGCACGGACCCAACAACATCAACGGGACTCCGGCCGCCGCGCCTCCGACTCCGAACCGGCCTTTTAACCAGTTTGGAAGCGGAAACAGTGGCGCCAACAAAGCGCGGAAGGTGGCTCTGAACGGCTCCTCTGCGAACTCAGGATGACGCGTGGCTTGTGACCGGACCGAACACGCGCCCCGGATGTTATTAGTGGATTGAATGGGTGTTTTATTGGTTATTAGCCTCATACATATGGAGTAATATGTGCCTGATACAGCTGTCAGTCTGTGCAGAAATCGAAATTCCCATCTGTTGGCATGTTTCATGATGCCATGGGGCTACATTTAAGGGACATATTAATAACGTGCATTTGTCCAACAATAAAACAGCTATAATTCATGATTTTCTGGTGGTATGTAGCCATTTGTGTCTGTAACACCACCCCCATCCCCAGCTCTTTATAACTAATGGCAGCTTTGATCATTGTTGTTTTGATCTTTAGATGGTAAGCGGAATTTTGGATGGTATTTTTGTTATTTCTTACTCATTTTCTGAATGATTTTTGCTCACTTTTTGTTTGCAGTGGGATTATTTTTGTTTTTTTTAATTCATTTTTGTTGCTTATTGCCTTGTTTCATTTTCTTGATTTTCTTGTTGCTATTTTGTTCATTTTTTCCTCCATTTTTGTTCTCTTCATAAACTTAGGCAGAAAATGCATGTACCTGTATTAACAAGTCATCAGAAAAAACAGTGTTCCATACTCAAAATTTCCAGAAAGATCCAGAGATGCTTGACTGCAAACATCCAATTGATGTTCAAATTAAATTAAACCTTGAGTTTAAGCGAGATTAGGGATAAAGCTACATGTTTAGTGTTAGTGACAAAAGGATCAGACGTGTGAGACTTTTTGTCTACTTCAATTGTGTGGAATTCTCTTTTGTGGTTTTTATCCCTTTTAACCACCGTTGAGTATCAGCTTTCATTGCCCTCTGGCAGGTGGAGAAGGCACCTTCTACTCCATATGTGGCATATCTATGGGCTAATAACCGTATACACATGGTTGAGGTCAAAATTATTAGGCCCCTATGAAAATTTTTTTTCCAAAATTGGAAACATCCTTCTCCTGCTTTGTGTCCATCAACAATTTTTCTTCTCAGATTTACACTCTTTTTTTTTTTTTTTTTTTTTTTTTTTTTTTTTTTTTTTTTTTTTTTTTGCATGATGTTTTTGACCAGTGATGCCTCAAATTACTTTCTGAAGTGAATGTTAGACAAATGTTCAGTTTTCACTTCAGTTCACACACTGAGACCATTGGTGGTGTCAGTTCTCCTGGGGGTTAATAATATTGGCCATGGTCATTTTTTTGTTGTCCTAAAATAATTCAGATTGTGTGACACTAAGATGCCTCAAAATGCTCAGTTAAAATCATCTGGCACTGTTTTGAACAGCAATCAAGGGAAAAAAAGAGTTGTGAAAAAACGAACATTTTCAAAGGCAGGCTCATGATTTTGACCTCAACTTTATATACATGTAGACGCTGTCACTGAATTATACACCAACATGTCTGCCATAAAAGTCTGGTCAAAACCGGTTCATATAAGTAATGGGGGAGCAGCAGGTTTTCTGGACAAAAAATGTGATTTTTATCTCACTATAATGTGACTCAGATCGGTGGCAACCACTGCAGCTGCCTCAGCATCTCTTTTTTTTTTTTTTTTTACTTCAAAGTCTTAAGCCTTAGTGTAAAAACAGTACTGTGACTAGGTTTCCATGCACACAACATTCTGTTTTTCCCCTATTCCAAAAATGTGCTATTTCCTAATAAGCTATTCACATGACCAATGATAATGATTCTTCCACTAATATGCCTGTTTACATTCACCCATTCATATTCCAATTAAAAACAGGATTTTTAAAAGTAAATTTACTGGTGGAAGTTGTTCTGCTATGTGAACTCAACCTCCCCTGGGCAAAGAAACAAACAAACAAAAAAAAAACTGTTGAGGTTTAAAAAGGTGTTTCATCTTCTAACTGGAAATGTGGAGTTTTCTTTGGCGCTCCGTACCAGAGGAATATTGTCTCTGTTGTAATTTCCCTGATTCTAATGAGACATATTTTCTCAGTGTGATTTATGTATGTACAAAAAATTATCTGAATATCAAAATAACGTCATTATATCCCATGTTTTAGTTGGAGAAAGGCCTGATTCTGAATATAGACTTAGCCACACTGGCGTGCATGGAAATGTATTCACTAAAATTCTGAAACAGTTTAAATCCACATTTTTCTTAATGACGCTTTAGATCATTTTACAAGTTTTTGTTCATTTTCAGGATTATTTTATTCATTTTTGTCAACAATTTGTTCATGTTGGTGACAATACTTCACTTACTTCAGTTTGTTTGATTTTATTGACTACTTTGTTGACTCAGTCCCAAAATGAACAAAATAACTTCAGTATTCATTTTTGTCTGTCTTATTAACTTTACATTGAAAGAGTTAAATACAAAAAAAGTAAAAGATGCAGTCAGTTTGGTCCCGTTTGTTATTTTTCAATTTTATTTTGTCCCATTCATAAACATGTGCAGAAAAGGCACAAAAATGACACATTAATAAGTCACCACAAACCAAGAAAACGGTGTTCAGAGCTCAACAGATGTTCCAGCCTCACTAAACCCAGCTTTAATGGTTTTGACTGGACGAATATGGCGGCCACGTTGACGTGCGGCCGCGGCGTCCGTACGTAAATGGCAGTGACGTAGGCGTCTTGACGTCTTCGTGTCTATGTGTAGGGTAAAAACAGGCTCGGGACGCCCCTTTGAATCCCGCGTGACGTCCGAACGGGCTCGTGCAGCCAACGCCAGACTCCCGCTCAGCTAATAATGTTTCCATGCCAACGTAGGTTCCAACGTGTAGACGACGTTCTCTCTTTCTGCCTTTGTTGTTCTGAGTATTAAGGCATCGTTATGTAAGTTTAAACGTAGTGGAAATCAGAGACATTTCAAATCAACGGAATGAGGAACGAAGGACAAGAAGCATTTATCCCCCTCACCCCCTTTTAAAGCTACATCTTTATTTTTATTTTACACACGTGACTGAAGTCTTTTTATATTTCCTTGGATTTTTTTCCCGTGTCTTTTGCTGATTCTTTCCTGTGCGATGGGGTGTAGGTTGGACTTAAAACATGCATGCTCCAGGGAACACTTGGTTTATTAAAGAAAGTGGAATCTGCGTGCCCCCCCCTCCCCACACACACACACACGGGCGTATTTAGAAGAGTTTGACGGGGTTTATGTTCACGCATCGATCTGGTTGGAATGAGAGGAAAAGCTTGGAGATCAGTTTGTATATTGATGGTAGGACGAAGGGGAGAACATTCACTTTGCCTTTTGCTGAAAAAATAAATCAGTTCTTGTAGCTGTAGTGGAACCGGACTGTTTATTCTGCTATTCAGACATGATGTTAAGAGTGTTTCCCAAACTTTTGAATTTTTTTCGCTGATTGTTTTATTATCACTATTTTTTTGCTATATATATATATTTTTTTTATCAATCCTGATCTTGATTATCTGGTCTGTTTTTGTTCATTTTATTTGAGTAGTTATTATTATTTTTTTATTTAATTGTGCTTTGTGTTCGTATTTAGTTCATTTTGTTTGTAATTTGGCTCTGTTTTTGTTCATTTTGTTCATTTTTCTTGATCATTTGGTTTAGAACAATTTATTTCTTTTTTTTGTTCAGAGTTATATATTTTATTTTATTTCTTTTTATTTATTTAATTTATTTGATAATTTTTGCGTTTACTTTTAATCCATTTTGAGTGCCTACTATTAGCGGTGTTTTTTTTTTATCTTTTTCAGATTGATTTTTCTTTCATTTTGTTTAAATTTGTCCTCATTTTAAAATTTTGTTTGTTGGATTTTGGTCATTTCGGTTCGTTTTTTTTCATTTCCTTGATTATATTGTTTATTATTTTCTTGATTATTGTATTTTTATTACTTATTTCTGTTACCTTTTTGTCCAATTTCTTTATTGTTTTATTTTTTGTTATCATGTAATTTCTTGCCAATTATGTTTCTTTTTATTTTCGTTCATTTCCTGGAGTATTTTAATTTTTGTCCTCCCTTTTGATTTCGAGCTCCTTACTTTAACTCAACATCACATCAAAATGTCCAAAACAGCCATGGTTTTACATCTTTAACATTTCCTAAAATAGCGCTTTTTTGTTCTACGCAGACGCCAAATTTTTCCTTTTCCTTTGGATGCAAAGAGTTTGGGATCCACTGGTTTTTTTTTTTCCTTGAAAACCCATGTAAATAAATGCACAGTGTATTTAATCAGCGCTGATCTCTCTCCTCTTCTGAATGGCTCGGGCTTTTGTTCAGTTCCATTTCATGCTCCATGACCGATGTTTCGATGTCTCCCGTGTTTTCCGTATTTGTATCGCTCGATTGTATGAACAACTTATTGTATTGTTACTGTTGCACAGTATAAAACATCTAAATAAAAACATTTTACACTTACACAGTCTTTGGGATTTTTTTTTGTCTGGATCAAAGATCATACTGTCTGTTGAATAATACGTGAAAAATCAAAACAAAAACCTATTTCCAAAGAAATAACTAAACTAAAAGACGGTAAGTGGAGTCTCATTCAGTTATATTTTGCGATGTTTTATTCCGTTTATATTTTCCTCCATTTATCCTACCTAAACCTAAAACAAAGAACCGAAGTGTAAGATAAATAAATTCATCAACGTGAATTTTTTTTCCGGCTAATGAAGTTGATTTTTTTACTATAAATTATTTAAATCCCACGTATCACTTAATTCAGATAGATAACCTAAATATGTTTTATTCTAAATCAACTTTTTCATAACCTGCCTGATTTCTACATATTACTCTATAACCTACATCTCCTTTTATTCTATAGTTATTTAAAATAACTTAGATATCCTCGAATCAAGTTATTGAAAAATATGAAAACAAATGTGAAACAGGGTTACATAACTTTGATTTTACAACTATTACCTTAAACAAATCGCCTATATAATCAGACTCAATTAATCTGGAAATGTTGCGATCACTTTCTACTTTTGCGACTTCTTCATTGGCTTTTAAAACCTTTCACGTGCCTTATTTTAGATGACACTGAATATGGTTGTCTTGTTTTTATTTTTTTTGTCTTTTTTAGATGCATCCCTCTGTTCTTTTTTGCGGCTCGTGTGTTCACTTCTATTATTTTAACCAATGTAACAACAGCGACACAAAAAATATGAGCAACACACTGACCTCAGTCTATGTATTTTGGTCGAATTAAACCTTCAGACATAAATCCCCTAAACATGGTGTATCTGCTGGATACCTGCGGACCCCACTCACTATACTGACATTACAAATATTAATAAATGTGAATCACTGAATAAATACACATATAAATATAACGTGTTGCATGTACTCTTTCTTCAACCGTGCTGTCAGGTCTCGCTTCTCTGTTTTCCCATCCCGTTAAATAACGCCGCTGCCGGTGCGCGGCGTTAACAAACCGCGCTCTTCTTCACGCGGGAACAATAGAAAAGACTGGACAGACATGAGGAAGAGGCGCAGAGGTCTCACCCTGCTCGTTTTTTCTCCAACACGGACCTGTCTGCGTGCACCAGAGTGACTCATCTTAGCATGAGACGATCTCCGGCGAGGCAGGCGCCCTGGAAGGTTCCGCTGCCCCCGCGTTTACATGGCAACACCTAACAACACGACCTGAGTGGGACCGAGACACGGATGCACAAACGTACATCTGCGTCCTGTAACGGGTTTTTTTCTGGGATTGATGAGCAACTGGTATTGTTCTTCTCACTCTTTCTTTATTATTATTATTATTATTATTATTCCGTACCTTTTTGAACCGCATCTCCAGATTCGTCCGATTCACACCATTCAAACACCATAACGTCCAGCGCTTTCGGGACATGTCGGCTATTACGTTTCATAATGTAGTTTTTAAATAATTTGGTTTTTTTCACATTTTTTTCCCCCCATAGGAAATGATTGACGTGATCTCGAGTGGCACGGGCCTGTGGTTACCGTGGCAACGCTGTACCGTCGCCGCCTTTAATCCTTCGATCTTCGACCTTATCCACTGACTAGTGTAGTTCAACATAACACTTAATAATACTTCGAATCTATACATTTTTACCTTTGACCTTTTGCAGCAAGGGCAGCTATTTAGAGTCAGAAATCCCACGCAGATTGCACATTTTCCAGTTGGACGTGACAAAGTTCTGCAAGGGAAGAATTTTACAGAAGTGAAACAATGAGTCGCCAGATCATTCAAGGTGAGTTTCAGCAGAAGTTTTGATCCATTACACAAGCATCTTGCTAAGCTACATTATAGCCATGTTGGTAGTGTATATGCGGACACTTTAGCTTAGATCAGATTCACAAAGAAGTCAGCTGGTGTGGTTTTAACACTTAATGCCTTCTTCATGTGCTTCAGACCATCCATTGCCTTGTGCAGATGAAGGCTAGGAGTCAATAGTCCTATAGTGCTACTGCAGCCACTGTGCAAATCTATATTATGGGAAGCAACTCGTTTAAGTGGAGAGGAAAGATTACATGGCAACATCATTACTTAAGAAATGAAAGCCAGTTAGTCCAAAAATTTCAAGAACTTTGAATGTGTCCTCAAATACATCAGACACGATGCTGAAAGTAGCCAATCCCAGAACAGGAAGGCTGAGAGCTACCTGTGCTGCAGTAGATAAGTTTATTGGAATTACCAAGAATTAGAATTGCTCATCAAACTGTCTTTGAGGAGCAAAGACAGTTTCATTATTGCATGCGGTGGTTTTGGTGGCTGCACTTTGGGACACATTCAACGTTGTTGAGATTTTTCTGACTGACTGACCTTTCTTTCTTAAATGAACAATGTGGCAGTAATATGCTATTGATTCTGTATCTGCAGGAGACAGCTGTTGACGTAAAACATATTATGAAGGCAAGGAATGACACAAAGTAGCTCTTTGACAAGGCATGCATGTGAATTAAAAACATTACAGGTACCAGCCTCGTGAATCTGATGAGATAATATAAACTAAAATATGAAACATGTTGCGGGTTGTTTTATATATATATTTTTTAACTTATTACACAATTCCATACATGTCTTCAGTATTAATGCGCACTGTTGAAAGTAAAAACAAAGAAAAGTGACTGGTAATGGAGCCACTCATTCCCACTGTGTTTGGCTCTGCAGCTTTCGAGCAGTACCAGAAGTCACGGATGCAGTTTGTGCAAACCGTGGCGGATTTAGCGAGTCGACCGCAGAACATAGAAACGCTCCAAAAGGCGGGTGTGATGGCCCTGCTGCATCCCCTCCTGCTGGACACGGTCCCCAGCATCCAGCAGACGGCGGCCCTGGCTCTGGGACGCCTGGCGGACCACAGCGACCACCTGGCGGAGGCCGTGGTGAGGGGGAACATCCTGCCCCAGCTGGTTCACTCCCTGAGCTCCCAGAACGTCAGTATCCAACCTGCAACATTTCTGCTTCTTTACCCTGGTGACCCACAAACACGTTTTTCACATTGGCACCCACTTTCATCAAGTTAAAACCAGGCAAATCTAAGTTTGGTGAGCTGGTAACCGGAGTGTAGTATATTATAGAATAGAAGTGAAAGTGTGAGTGCTCCACGCAACAACAGTGCACATGGCATTAACTAAAATGCAAACATTGCTGCGTTTTATTAATTTATTTAACCAGGTAAGTCAGTTTAGAACCATTTCTCATTTACAATGACGACCTGAGCCAGAGGCACATATAGAGACAGGCAACCATTCATACTCATAGTCATACCTAGAGGCGATTTAGAGTGACCAATTAACCTAGTGTATGTTTTTGATTGTGGGGGAGGCTGGGGAGAGCGGGGAGGGCATGCGGGCTCCACGCGGGGGCTCCACGCGGGGGCCCCATGGCCTTCTGCTTGTGACGCATGGGTGCTACCTACTGCACCACTAAAATTCAGATGACAGTATTGAAAAATAAGCAACAAAATGGTCAAAAATGATCAAAATATAAAAATAAAATAATCCACAAAAACAAAAAAAAATACAAAATGAGAAATAATTAGTTCAATTTACATTAAATAATATAAACCAAATGAGAAAAAAACATTAAAAATATTACAGTAGTCAGACAATCCACACAAAGAACAAACCTGGACAAAGTACCCAAATACAAAACGAGCAAAAATAAATGAAATACTAAAAAAAAAAAAGAAAAAAAAAGAAAATATCAACAAAATAGGCAGTAGTGAATAAAGTAGATCACCTGGTGAAAAAAAACAGGTTTTAAACTGAAAAACTTTATTCCTTGTGGTGAAATTCAATAAAAAGCACTCAGTGACCAGTATGTCTGCGGTGTGTATGGTGTCGAACAGTGCGATGCAGTGGGGATAAAGGTCTTCTGTCATGTTTAACCCTGCAGTGAAGTGATGTTAATCGTCCACTGCAGCTGCTCCTCTGGTTTGGACCCTGAGTTGGAGAAAGTCGGCTCTATATTTGCCTTGATGTCTGTATCCAATGGCAGGTTGTCACGTCTGTCTCAGCTCTTTGGAGCCTTTATGTGCGTGTGTGTATGTGTGCAGACAGACAGCTGTCACCCTGCAGGTCCTCCAGTCTGAGTGTGTGTGGTGGGTTAACTTGGCAGTTCGCCTCCAGAGGCTCCTTCATGCCCTGAGAGCTCTTTACGCTGAGAGCAGCCAACCCTTTGTTCTCTCTTTCTCCCATCAGCCCATTCACAAACCCCACACTGAGGCCAAGAGGGTTAATACTGCAACTCTGCTGCCTTATTTTCTTCACAAAGTGACCCAATTGTACTTTTTAGATCAAAATTAGCAACATTTGTGAGTTCATTGGCTTTTTAAATTTAACAAATGGATGGAAAATCTATATTGAAAGTTATGTCTGTTAAATTAACAACTGGATATAAGTAATTTTTATGATGGAAACTGCTTAATTTGAAATGCTGCAGCAAAGCAGCTTAAGACTTGATATAAAAAAGATGAGGGAATGTCAAAGTGGAGAACAGTCTTGTATAAATTGTGAACATCGATTGAGAAATCGCAACAGCTTCATCATCAAAAGACAGAAAAAAAAATATATATATTCAAACGTTTTAATTTTAACGGCATAATTTTCGCCATGTCAGTGAACACCAGGTCATGTCCAGAATGGCCACTTGAAATGGCATTTATTAATTCCTTATCAATTATTTAAACACTTTAGGAACATATATAAAAATCCTCCAAATGAATAATTTCCACTGCACGTACACCACCACAGAAGGTTGTTGGTGATCACCTGAAAAAAAAAAAACATTCAAATTACCCTAAACACCTCAGGGCGTGCATATTAACACACTATTAATCATCTAGAACAGTGTAGGAGCATGTACCAAACCTGTGAGAAATGACCATTATCTGCATGTAGTCAACCACTGGAAACATTTGGTGACCACATGAAAAACTTAATACATAGCCCAAAACAATTTAAGGAGGACATGTTGATACTGTAAGAATTCTTTTAAACACATTTCAAACATTTTTCCAAAATGACCATTTTGAGTGCAGATATACTGCTTAATGCTACACTGCAGTTGGTTGATCACCTGAAACAAACTAAAATATCAATGGGAATACTTCATTAATAAGTAACTGTGAAACACTTTAGAAATATACATGAAAACCTGCCCAATATGACCATTTTAGGAAAACAGTACAGCCTTACTAATGCACTATGGTATGCTCTTGGTGATCACCTGAAAGAGTCTTTCTTACAAACCACACAAAAAGTCTCAAAAAGCATGTAACAATGCATTATCAATGATCTAAAACACTTCAGACATGTATTCTAAAATGTGTCATAAATATTCGTTTTCAGTACACACAGAGGAGCCTTACTCCTGCAGCACTGCAGGATTTGGTGACCATCTCAAAAACCCAAATACAATACTTCAAGGAGCACTTATTTCCTTAGTGCTTAGTACTTTTCTCCTTTGTTTCCCTTGCCACGTATGTCATTTTTTTTTTTTTAATTTATCAATTTATTCCAGGCTATGGCATTCCATTGCAGGACATCAAATGTAACTTATACAAC
>JAQQAE010006516.1:0-16613 GCA_029823295.1 Pseudamia nigra
GGAAAATTTTAGTGGTTTTGAAACCTTGACGTTTTCATACCGTGGTATACCGTAAAACCGGTAACCGGCCCATGCCTCCATGGAACACAGAGAAGACAGTCATCATCAAGTGGAGAAAATATGGCACAACAGTGCCAACAACAGGACGTCCGTCCAAAATTGATGATAAGACGAGAAAAAAAAACTGGTCAGGGAGGCTGCCAAGAAGCTGACAGCAACATTGAATGAGCTGCACAAATTTCTGGCAAGTACTGTCTATGTAGTACATGTGAGAACAAGCTCCTGTCTTCCTCATATGTCTGTGCTATGTGGTATGGTGGCAAGATGGAAACCTTATCTTGTGAAGAAAAACATTCAAGCCAGGCTTCATTTTGCAAAAAGACATTTGAAATCTCCCAAACGCATGAGGGAAAATGTGTTTTGGTCTGATGAAACCGAGGTTGAACTTTTTGGCCATAATTTCAAAAGGTATATTTGGCGCAAAAACAACACTGCTCATCACCAAAAGAACACCATACCTACAGTGAACCATGGTGGTGGCAGCATTACTTTGGGGATGTTTTTCTTCAGCTGGAACTGGGGCCTTAGGGTGGAGGGAATTATGAACAGTTCTAAATACCAGTCAGTGTTGGCACAAAACCTTCGGGCTTTGTGCCCGAATGTTTGGATAATGAACAATATAATTTAAAAATTAACAAAATGATTCAGACAATGAACAGAAATTAACCACTTACTAAATAAAAAACAGAAATGGGTAAAAACATACAAAAATAAATCAGTCTTTGCTCACTCAGTATCCTGTCATCACTCACCCATCGTATTTGTCTGAGTCGTCTGATACAGCTGCAGCGTTAGAGCTGCTGAGAGGCCAGGTTCACAATATGTAGCATCTGATGTGGAGAAAACCAGATAACGCTAACTGCACAGCAACTACCATATTAGCTGCATTGTCAATGACCAAAGCAGCTTTTTTCTCTGGAATGCCCCACTCGATGACACCTGTCTGGAGTAGCTCTGTTGTGTTTGCCCCTGTGTCAGATTCATGCATGACTCTTGTCTGAAGAACGTGGGAGCGTGTAATGGGCAGTGAAGGTGACGAAGGGCTGGGCTGTGTGTGAGGGCTCAAGTGTGTGTTTGTAATTCTTGAGTGAATTCTGTGAATGTGTTAAATCCTGCAGCTCATGTAGATGCCATGAGATTTGAAGTGCGTGCTGAGCCAGAGCTGGTTGTCTTTTCTTCATCATGTGTTATCCACTTGAAATGTTACAGCTGGAATTTCTTGCGTTCTTCTGGAGGGTCAGGGATTTGTATTTTTATGGCAGTGTATTGCTGCCACTGTAATGAAAACAAACTACTGGTCTGTTCCTCTTTACAACAACATATTTCTGGTTTTAACAAGGTCCTTCCTCCACTGGATCATGTTATTGTCATGGTATTTTGAACAAGAGGCCAGTCAGTGCCTGAAGAGCTATTGCAGCTGGTTAAAAATAACTGATACTGACAGATGTAAAATGTGAAACACTGTCTACATGGCTGACCAGCGCAGATCAACATTTCCTACACAAGCAAAACACGTGGTGCCACCTTTCCTCTTCAGTGACTGTATGGATCTCTGCATGGGGCTACCATGACACATATTATAGACGATATCTATAGTGATTAGAGTTTGTGTGTATCACGTCACTGCAGACTGACATGAGCTTTACTGTCTTGTGGTAACTCTCACATATGTGCGAGTCACACTATGACAGTCTGTGGTTCCACCCCTGTTTTCATCAAAGTCCTTTAAGTGTGACAGATGTTTACTGCCCATTCTCTCAGATCTGTGCCACAAAGGTCATTACGTCTTCTCATCTTCCATACTTTTACCACATGTTTTTGTTTTACACTAACAGGAACAACCCAAACAGACAGAATAGGAAACTGAAGCTAGTTCTTCTATAAAAAGCATCCCTTTGAGCCCATCCTCTTGTGTTCATGGTTTGATTTAAGACAAAAGTGAGGATAGTTTCACAAGACTGTGAAAAGGACTTCAGATTTTGGGATTCCTTTTATCTTGGCTTGTTTTCCTCTTGTCTTCCTCCTGAAATAGTCTACATGTTGATTGATTGCCATCTATCTGCATGTCTTGAAGTTGAAAACCATCAAATTCGGTCAAAAACCCAAATGCAAGAGACTTCTTTAGATCCTCTAAGCCTCCTTTTGCACAGGATGCTCCTGTCAGACATTTCATGGTTTGTAAGATCACTGATTTATGAGCTGACGTAAGCTTAAAAGCACTTATGGATTGTTTTTTTTTTTGTTTTTTTTTTTAGAATTTAAAGATGTATTGTGCTTATTTTAATTTTAAGTGTTCCATGGCCCCATAACATTTATTTAAAATTTCAGCTCAAAGTCCCACATAGACTGCTTATTGCACTGTGGGTGTAAACGCTACACTTTCAGACAGGCTGTTTTAGTGTCTGCTGCTTTACATGCAATAATGGGTGACTTCTGATCATAGCCCTTTTCTGTCATTGCCATGTGGTCCTTGAGAACTGAAAAAAATCAATGTTAAATGCAAAATGTATGTTGTCCATAAAGTGACTGTTTTGATAGTTTAGCATGAGTTTCATTGGCTCCAGACCTGTTTTAGAATGAAAATAGAAATGGAAACCTGCTTTTCTTTTTCACACTATGTCTCTATTAAGCGCAACAAATTGGCAGATCTTTGGGCAAATGAACCGCCACTTCCGTTCATTCATGACATGGCATCATGTCCTGAACATGTGTTTAACACTACAAGCCTGACTGCACTCAAGCTGAACTGTCTTTTCTGCCTGCAGTCAGCCGCAGCATCTTGAGCTCATGCAGAGTCAAACAGGCTTCAGATGTTGTTGTAGTTACAGTGGTGCCTCGGACAAAGAGCTCTTCTGACAACGAGAAATTCGGATAACGAGGAAAAAAACTGCAAATTTACTTCTGACAACGAGGTTTTAACCGGATAACAAGTAGGCACTTCCGGGTCTCGGCGAAGCTAACAGTTGTTAGCCAAGCTAACACAGGCTAGCGGCTAATGGCTGTTAGCTTGTACCATCATTGAAGCCATCGGGCAGCGGTGTGTCCTGGTGTCAGGCTGCCGGCAGCCCGCAGCGTGTCCCGGTGTCGGGCCGCCGGCAGCGTGTCCCGCTCTCGGGCCACAATGAGTTTTACCTCAGTGAGTTTTTACAGAAGCGTCACCTCATAGTCCCTCCTCTGATTACATCAATAACACTGCCTTGAATATTTGCATAGTGACCTTTATCAGTACAAAATTATGATGAATGTCAGCTGAGAATGACATGAAAGCTGCATTAATTCTGATATGACAGTTAAAACTGATATGACAGTTCAAACGCTTTGCAAAGCACCGTACCTGTGTCTGATTTGAGACCACATATGGAAGTGGAACAAATTGGATTTAAAATGATCAGATTCCATGTGATTTCTGACGTTCACATTGCCTAGAAAAATACAGACCTGGGCTACATGCAGGCAACAAAATCAGATTTGGGCAACGTGCACCTGCAGTGTAAACCTAGCGTAAGCGGCTATGTTTAGAAGAGCCCTTTCCTGTTTCATTCTGACTGACTGACTGAGACAGATTCATACCCAGAGCCTGCTGTTTTCACTGCAGTATGGATTTGGCGGAGTGTGAAAAGGAGACCAGCTGACCCCTGTACTGCTCTCCCTCTCATCCACTGTTTTTATTGAGACCGGAACTACACCGGTTTTTGCCAAGAAGCTGAAGATTCTGCATCATTTGTCCATGTTTTATAGACTTGTTTTCTGAAATTTGAGTTTGCGCATTACATAAAACTGGACTATGAATTGATAAGTAATTTTATTGTGATGCATGTGACCATGATTTATTATAAGCACTTTTCATTCTTGATAATAAAAGAATAATAAAAGAATAAATAGCTGGGTTTGCTTTGATTGGACCTAATGAAATCCAAAAAAATCAAATGCAAATTTCTCTATCACTTTATATGTAAGTTTCAGTGTACTTCATGCTGTTTTTATTTTCACCTTTTTTCTTTTATATGTAGTTTCTTTTTATGTCTTTTTTGTGTCTTTTTGATGTCCTCCTCATCTTCTTGCATCTTTCACTTTGTCTTTTTCATGCTTTGAACCATTCCTGTCTCTTGAGTCATGTTCATCTTTTATGACTTTTTTTGTCTTTTGGCATGTTGCACCGCATCGATACACTCTGACAGATCTCATTCCCCTGGGGTGAGAATGTAGAAGTTAAAATGCTCCACAAGTGCATGTTGCAGCAGGTAAAACTAACAGAAAAAGTCAACACTGAACCTCCTGTACTGTTTACTCAGGAACAAACCAGGAGACATGAACAGTACAGTGGATCAAATAAAAACAGGGCTTGCTATGTGGCTTCCTGAAAGCCTCTTGCAGATAGTTTTCTTGAATGACAACAATTGTTTCACAGTTTTTTTTTTTGGATGAACTGGCTATTTTCTGTCTCTGAAGCGATTCTGCAAGACACACTTGTGGTATATATGTTTCCCGTTTGGTTTTGCGTGGGTTCATTGCCCTTCCTGTGTCCGACAGCCATGTTTCTTTCTAGACAGGCGGGAGGTTTAAGGTCATGTCACCGCACTGGAATGACCCAGAGATTCTGACTGCTTCTTTTACTGATCACTGTTGGACTACAGGGTATCAGTAAGGGTTTGCTAAAAAGCTGTAGAGTGAAAGACGTTCTCATGCTTATTAACAACATGGATAAATTATTAATCCACATCTGGAAATCATCATTAGACACAAAATTTACAAATCTTTTGGAAAGGTCTTGGAAAGTTTCTGAAGGGTAGAGGTGCTGAAATACATTTTGTTGTTTTATCTGACTAAATACAATGTATTCTTTGAAAGCTTTGGATTCCAATATTAGCATGCACTATATTAAGGGGTCAATCAGTTATATCACATCTCGTTGTTTCAAACTTACTTTTGCAAAAATTCCTTTTTGTGTTTGTAATCCAGCATCCTCATAGGATTGTCCCATTATACACTGTAAGAGTGTAATTGGACATCCCAAACCTCTTTCTATCAATACTGAACATAAATATTTTTTGTCCAGCTCTGTTGATTCTACTTTATTTTTCCTGTTTTTTTTCTCTCTTCCCTTTCGGACCAACACATAGCACATCTGGTTTCTGTCCATCACGTACAGACAAGGGACTCTAAGAATACTACATTAATATGCCTACATCTGTCCATCTATGTGGTAATGTAAAACTTTTTGCCAAATCTAACTTACTGGCTCCAGTATGTGATACAGTGGTACCTCGGACAACGAATTTAATCTGTTCCGGCGTCACATTCGGTATCCGAATGAATCATTATCCGAAGTGACTTTTTCCATATGAATACGTGTAAAACCAATTAATCCGTTCTGGACCCACGACAAATTCCCACATAAAGTATGTATTACACACCCATGCCTGCACATTTATTCATTATTATTATTTGAAAAGGAAGTTATGTTAATTATCTGAAACGTAATGCATGAAATTAGTTCTAAAAATGATTTAGAATATATTCTTACCTTGGCTAATGACTTGGTAGTGTGTCTGTGGACACTGCACACGTCTGCAACTGTAAACAACTCCACCACGCCGCTGCCCAGGAGGAGCGGACACACAGCGGTGTTAGCTTGGCTAACAGCTGTTAGCTTTGCCGAGACCCGGAAATGACTACTCGTTGTCCGGTTTAAATTTCGCTGTCAGAGGTAAATTTTTTTCAGTTTTTTTCTTCAGTATCCGAATTTTTTGTTGTCAGAAGAGTTCGTTATCCGGGGTACCGCTGTATTTCTATGATGTTTATTGCTTTCTTTTTGACTTCACTCGCTGGTTCCTGCTGTTGCACAGGTGCAGTCAGGAGAAAGGCAGAAAAAATCCACAGTGATCAGATGGAAATCAAGCATGTTTGAAACCCATCTGATGCATGATCTGAAGCTCCAACTCTTCGGGCTGGTCATAATAGAGTTGAAGGTGTTAGGCCTGATCTCCAGCTGAATTTGTAGGAGAATGCGGGGGGTGTGCGCAGCTGCAAATTGGGCTGAAATCTGAATTTGCACAGTGTATGCTGACATTAAATGTCTGTTTCCATGTACATGAGTATCCCATAATCATCTGACTCATTCTGGTTTTGATCATATTTGGAACATCTTACAAACACAAAAACACCGGACATGTCAACAGTCTGACACCAACTGCGATAATGATGTGCATTACAGAAACAACTAATGATTATTTTTAATGTGCTATTTTTCTGCCTAACCACTTAGTGTTTGGACTACAAAATTCCATGAAAATGTGAAAACGTGGTTGTCAAATGTCTTCTTTGGTCCCAAAATATTCAGGACACTGTTACAGGAGAGGAAAGAAAGCAGAAAATATTTACATTTAACAGGTTGCAACCAGAGAATATAGACTTCTGTGGTGAAATAGTACTTTAAAAAAAAATTGCTGAGTGTCTTAATAATTTATTGATTGTGCATGTAAAGGCGTTAATTTGCTGAATTCTGATATTTTGAAAATGAAATGAACCAGTAAATTACTGACTAAAAGGGTTGCTGTTTAATTTTCAAGCTGTTACTAACTTAAGTTGGTCTTCTGCTTAAAGGTTGTGATTAGTCATCAAAATGATTTTATGGGTCTTTGGAAAGTTTGTCTATAAATATGTGGAACCTGAAGCTCGAGCAACTAAGGTACCAACTAATGATGGTGACGAAAAGGAAGCAGAAAACATTCAAACTGAATAAGTTGTAGCAAGAGAAATTACTTTTTTTTTACCAAGTGACGAAACAGAGAGCTAATCTCAAATTTATTTGGTCTCTAATTAAAGCTTCTGTTTCCTCAGGACGATGTTGGTATAATTTAAAAATTTGAATGCTGTAATCCTGTTTGCTTTTCTGCCGAATTGTCACTTTTGTGTTTTATATACTGCAGTCCTACACTTTTAACAGGGAGTGGATTCTCTTCCATTGACGTCTTCTTGTTTTTCTTTCTTCTCTTCTTCTCACTGACAGAATGATGGTGCCCGAGGCTGGAAGTTAAAGTCCTCCAAAGGAGAGAAAGTGTGTTCCAGGGCTGGGGCTGGACCCAGAGACCCCTGCCTCTGGGGGTGAAGGGCCCTCACAGCCCTGTGTGAGCCTGGACCATGGGGGATGGAGGCACAGGTGCAGCTGGAGGAGATAGGGTAAACCTGTCCCATGTGCTGTTCGATAACTTCGTCCAGGCGACCACATGCAAGGGCACGCTCAAGGCCTTCCAGGAGCTGTGTGACCACCTGGATGTCAAGCCCAGCGAGTATAAGGTTTTCTATCATAAGCTCAAGTCCAAACTCAACTACTGGAAGGCCAAGGCGCTCTGGGCCAAGTTAGACAAGAGAGCAAGTCATAAGGAGTACAAGAAGGGCCGTGCCTGTGCCAATTCAAAGGTGAGGCTGCGTCAGTAGAAACAGTAGAGCCATCTGAGTTCACGGTGAGAGCTATCTGAGAAAATTTGATCCTCAGTGTCTGGGGGATCGTGCAATATGATGCTGATGTTTACCGGCCTAAATGGCCTATGATTGCTTAATTTGAGAGGACACTTCAGGGACACTCACTTGGCTCTGCAAAGAAGATACTTGAGTGAACTCAGTCTTACACATTGGATTTGTCTTCTCCTGTTGGTTGAATGTACATGAAGCTAACAACAAACAAAATGAATTTAAATATTTTTAAATATCAAAACTAACCCTACACTTCCAGTAATTTTCACAGGTAAGAGATCTTCAAACACAGTATTTATTATTCCCTATACATTTATCCAGTATCATACACACTTCTGTCTAGAGCTGCATTCATTTTTCACAATTTTTTAAGATTTTGTATTGATTTTTATAAGATTTTGTATTAAAGAGTCAAAGTAAAGTCTGCGTAAAGTAATCTTCAGCACATCCCAATGATTCTCACTGTGGTGAAGGTCTGGACTCTGTGGCCAGTCTGTTGTGGAAAAGACGTCTCATGCTCCCTGAACCACTCATTCACAATTTGAGCCCCATGATGTCCCAGTTGCCATTGTGGAATATGGCCATATCATCAGGAAAGAAAAAACCCATTGATTTGAAAAAGCAAAAAGAAATGAGAAGCTCCTTACTGCAGCTGAAACATACTAATCATTGCAGGAATTCTCCATTATTAGGTTTTGAACTATTGTCTGTCAGTCTGCATATGCTCAGACTTTATAGATCCAGCCTCGATCCATCGTCCAGTGACTGGAATGAACTATCGGTCATGACAGATGTCTGACTGATCAGTATCCAAAGTGTCATGTGTCTGTATTTTTTGTATTTATTCACCTGAGCTGCATGATGGTTCACATCATGTGCACTGAAACACAGTGCACATGATGTGAACACACTCACTTCAACACAATGTTGAAGTTATTCACTACAAGTGAAGAAGACACAAATGTCTTGAATGTAACATGTCAGTGTGGTAGTGGTGCCAGGCTGCCAAATCCTTGAGTAATGGATCATCTACTATTGTGGCAATGTTTATATCACAGTAACATGTAAAAGGGCTTTCCAGGAATCATACCTCTACAAATTCAGCTCAAGCCCGTATGAAAATTTTGAAAAGGTGTATTTTCCTGGATATGCTTCAAAAGTAATGGGCTAGTCCTTGGCCCATGCCCACTTTCATAGGTTTGGTTGTGTCGTTTAAGTGTTTCCCTGAGAAAGACAAATATAAGTCATCAGTTTTCCTCCACCGTGTTTAGACAAGTACAGATTCATAAGATTCTAAGAAGAATAACTCATGATGATGAAACATGATAATCTGTTGATTTTCCTGCCTGATTTTTAGTCTCTGTTTCCATTGACTGTTAAAGCAACATAGTTGGATGGTGTAGGATGGTGTCGCTGGTTGTGTCAATTGCAATAACCACTATTTTTTATTTTTAATCTAAAGGAAAATGAATGTGGACATAGTATCACCTATTTTATTAGTATTAAATATTAACCTCATTTTGCTCATCGTAGTCTGTCTTTACTTACTGAACGGCATCTTATCTTTGTCTTAGTGTCTGATCATCGGTGCAGGACCATGTGGTTTACGTACAGCCATCGAACTTAGTTTCTTGGGGGCCAAAGTGGTTCTGCTGGAGAAAAGAGATGCATTCTCCAGGAACAATGTGTTGCACCTCTGGCCCTTTACCATCCAGGACCTCAGGGGCCTTGGGGCCAAGAAGTTTTATGGAAAGTTCTGCGCTGGTGCTATCGATCATATCAGTGAGTAGACATGATACTGTTTACTGTGCTGCTTGGTTTCTGATGTATTGTGTGGAATTTATTTGGAGGATGTATTTATAATGATGACTGGTCAGTTTAAACCAGAGGTTCTCAACTATTGCTGCAAAGGGCCAATACACTACAGGTTTTCTTTCCAACCGGTCTCTTCAGCAGGTGATTTCACTGATTTTTTTCCACTGATTGCTCTTCAGTGAAAACACTGTTGTGAAAACAAAACAGTGGCTGGAATGAAAACCTGTAGTGGCAATAGTTGAGAACCTCTGGTTTAAACGATACAGACATTTTACAAATTATGGGTTTGTCACTAGCCAGTAGTGAATAACACCAGGCTTCTCAGCTACAATTACTGACAGTGAGAGATTAACAGTGATGTTTGGTCATCCAGTGCTCATACTGTGAGTGTATGCTACTCATTGTAACATTGTAAAATGTGTCCCAGTCTTTAAAGAAAACACAAGTGATCAGTCAAAACTACTTTCTTTTATTTTAAAGGGAATTTAAATGAAAATATAAGGCTTGTCATAATGGCACCATCAATATCATCATCATATCAAAATTCCTCTTGTCTTTATGATTTAAAAAGAGCAAGCACAAATGTGCTATAATACATAGATTTGCCCAACCACAAATGCTCAAAGAAAGAGTCGATTTTTGCTTGATGAGTCATTTTTTTTCTGAAAAATGAACAGTATTTCACAAACTCTGCCAAAGTAGTGTAACCTTTTGATCACATCTGTCTATATTAATTTAGGTCTATATTCCATTGATTTAGGTGTTCCCTTCAACTGCTCTGTAGCCTCTAATAAAGAGGTAATTTGGAATAGTGTTTTGTTAGATTCTGAAATAGCCACTAATTCAGCTTTCAACTACTGCTGTTATATTAGCTTTAAAAATCTATCATTGGCTGACCTCTAATTTGTGTTTTACATTATTTCTTACGTGAAAATTTGTTTTGCAGGTATTCGTCAGCTTCAGCTAATGCTGCTCAAAGTGGCTCTCCTCCTGGGTATTGAGATTCATGTCAACGTAGAGTTCAAGGGTCTCATTGAGCCCCCTGAAGACCAAGAAACAGAAAGTAAGTGAGCCAAACTACTGCCAGACAGGCCTGAGAAAAATGAATGGAAAATGAACACGTGTTTCATCAGAACAGTCTGTCAGAAGTCTGTACACTGGCTGTGCTAATGCATTTCTGAGGGATGACACATGCTGTGTTTTATTAGAGATTGGCTGGAGGGCTGAGGTCCATCCGAGGACACACCCTGTCAGTGAGCTGGAGTTTGATGTCATCATTGGAGCAGATGGAAGGAGAAACACACTACCAGGCAAGTCCATATCAACTGAGCAGTATCCTTGACCAAACAGCAGAAGCACAAACAACAATGTTTGTTTTTTTCCTTTTCATCCCGTCTTCGATGTCAGTTTTAATGATTATGACCTCACTTGTGTGCAGCTGTGGTTTGATGCCTGACCTCATGCCATTGCTCATGTGTGAATGAACATTTGTGAACATTTGTGAGTGTGTGTTTGTGTCTGGCTGCATAGTTCAGAGCATTTGTGAGCATTTTCCCAGTACGCGGAATAGAAATTGTTGAATTGGCTTTCTGTTCCATCTATGATTGTTTGGGCCTCACGTACACACACACCCACATGCTCACACAGCTACACAGGCAAAGGAAACCCCTTTGGTCTAGAGTACCCTGACCCCAATGTAGTGCTGCATCAATGAAGGGAAGTACTCCGGTCCCTCTGGGATTCCCATGAACTGCATCAACAGCATATGTAAAAAGGAGCAAGATGTTTACATTGTCAGAACAGAACATCTGGTTGTATTTATGGTCTACAGTAATTGTTTGCAGGATTTGATATGTTGCAAAGGCAAGCATGAGCTGTCACATGAAAAGTGGCTAAAAGCTCCAGCTGTAAGATTTGAGGGTTTACTCTCTTTTTAAATTCATGTTGTCACTGTTCAGGCCTGTGCTCCTTCATTCTTCTCCTCGAGGTCCTGTCTTATCGACTTCCTCATCCTTTGCCCCAGGGTTTCGGCGTAAGGAATTCCGGGGCAAACTTGCCATCGCCATCACTGCTAACTTCATCAACAGGAACACAACAGCAGAGGCAAAGGTCGAGGAGATCAGCGGTGTGGCTTTCATCTTCAACCAGAAGTTCTTTCAGGACCTCAGAGAAGCCACAGGTCTGTAACGGCTCTGTTCAGCTGCAGATAGTTTTCTTGTTTTTGCCTTTTCTACTTTTTGTTTCACAAAGTTTCTAGAGTCTCATCTTGAATACACCTTTGCCATGTTTTACAAATGGATTGGACTATGGAGTTAATAATTACTTTTTAAAGTTGTATGAAGTTCAGTCTGTATCCAAGGCGTGTGGTTTTCCTTCTGTTGACTGGACTGGAAATTTGGTTTGAAGACGTTTCGCTACCTATCCAGGAAGCTTCTTCAGTTCTGCAGAACTGATAGGTAGCGAAACATCTTCACACCAAATTTCCAGTCGACAGAAGGAAAACCACAAGCCTTGGATACTATGACCTGGATGACTGAGAATCTTCACAGACAATTCAGTCTGTAGTTTAATGAAAAAACTGTATTGATCACACTCACACATCCACATTAGTTTCATCTAATGTGGGTCTGTACAAGATTAATGAGGCGCAAAGCATGTAGAGTTTGGTTGAAGATAACAAATCCAAGAGCCCTCACATTGTACAGTACAAATGTGATTAGCAATTACTTTTTTACATATCCTTTGTACTTTTTTGTCAGTGCAGGTACATGAAATATGGCCTCAGTTAAATTTACAATAATATTGTTTTAGGTGTAGTTAAGAAACATCAACAAATCTCAGCAACATATTTTGACACAAGCCTACTGTAAATACATATAAATCCACAATATCTTTTATTCACTGTAATTTCTCATGGAGTAGATAGAGAATGTTTCGTGTTTCGGATAGGACAGACTCTGATGTTTGATGATTGTGTGGATTTTGTCAGCTGATCCAATTAAAATGCTTAACATTAGGTATGATGCCAAATCTGCTACCGCTTATTGCGGGCATGACGATGTCCTGAGCCTTCGGTTATGTGCCCCAAGCCGTGTAATTGGTGCTCTTGTCCTCAAACGACATGACCATTATCCTTCGTAATAAGGAGAAGGATTGTATTTTGTCTACAACAATACGTCTTTCTGTTGATCTTTTTAGGTATTGACCTGGAAAACATTGTCTATTACAAGGATGACACGCACTACTTTGTGATGACTGCCAAAAAACAGAGCCTGCTGGAGAAAGGAGTCATTCTGCATGTGAGTGATCAAAACCAAGAGCTCTCTTTGTACATGAGTTTGAGAGACAATTGTTGAATCCCAGTCTGTCTTTCTGTGCAAGAGCTAAAAGCTCAGACTGACAGAATCATAGGTCTTTGTCTCATTTCATCTGCTTTGCTTTGTCTAATGGTCTGACCAAACCGACAGTGTTTAGGAACAAACTGTGAGCTCAGACACCCTTACTGAGTATTTGTTTCCTCACTATACACAGTAGCTTCCCTTCCCTGGCCACTTCCCACAGGAAACTGGAAAAAAAAGTTTTACATGTCTGTCTTCGTGTGCAGACCACATTGACTAAAGGTGTATTATTTTTCCGCGGTAGCTGTGTGTTATTATTAGTGTCTTAAGTCAGTGTTTTGCAAGTACATAGGCCGTGTCTATGGATTTCATGGTGAGCTGTTAACAATAAGGCTGTGAACAGTTACATTTAGATCTATAGCACATATGTGTCTTTTAAAGATGTCTGTTAAGGCTGGCGTACACTACAATTTTAGAAATGTGTGAATATGAAGGTACTGTAAACCGTGTGACTGTTGTGGCTGTAAAGGCACGTGAATCCAACGTACACTGCATTCTGACTTCAGTGCACAATTGTGCCATAGTATGCTGTACGAGTGAGATCAAACACACTAAACCTTCTTCTTCAATAAATACTGTGCAAAAATAGTGTGTGTTTTGTACCTCAGTGGGTTCCACTTTCTTTTTTCCTGTTTCTGTTCCCTCTTCTCTCTGGAGTGACACCTGGCTCATCTGATCTGTCACACAGGCAGGCACACACACACACACACACACACACACACACACACACACACCCCACCACACACACACACAGACATGGGGCTCTAATAATACTACATCAATATGCCAAGGCCTTTCTGTCTGTGTGGGAGTGTTTAAATGTTTAGCCAAATATAATTTATTGTGCTCTCCACTATGTGATTTTTCTGTGATCTTTATTGCTCTCTTCTTGCTCTCGCTGTTTCCTGCTGCTGAGCTGTTGTTGCACATTTGCAGTGAGGAGAAAAGCAGAGAAAACACAGTGACTGAATGGAAATCAAGCATGTTTGAAACCCATCTGGGGCACGTTTTGAGACTCTGACCATTTGGGCCAGTCAGAAAACAGCGGGGGGTTCAAGGCACAATCTTTGGACAAAATCACTTGTGATTGCCAGGGGGTGCACACAGTTGCCAATTGGGTCTGAAATCACACATGCCTGCCTTAAACCTGTTAACAAAATAAAATGTGTTAAATTGATTTTCTTTGTTATTTCAAGGGCCTCCTTTAACTGTTTTACGTGCTGTGATTTTACTGTGAGGCATCACCCACTTTTAAACAGAAATCACTCTGATTGGCCGAACTGCAGGTCATTTCCAAGGTGACCCGAGATTATGTTTTGACACAGGCTTGCTATAATTTTAGCCCATCTATGATTGGTTGGTTTAAAATTTAAATTTAAGTTTTTAAAATTTACTGGTACATGGGGGCAGGGTTATTGCATTTTAGTTTGATTATGATTGGTTCTCACTAAGGCTGGGCCATATGTGAAAAACTTATATTGCAATATATTTTGTCAGTACCATGATACACTATATGTCTTGTGATATATTTTTAGAAAGAGAGTAAAACTATGGAAAGTCAGTGTTAATGTAGCAGGCCTCTCAGTTTGAAAGACCTGCTGCATTAGAATTTCCGTAGGAGAGACAGGTGAAACTGCAGCAGCTTTATCAATACATCAAGTGTATTAGTTATTTCGGCCAGCCCTAGTTCTCACTTGTGATGTCACAAGTTACAAAAATTCAAAACAGCCAGTTTTCCCCTGAGGCCATTTTGTCATATGTATTTCTCAGGGCTAGTTGTACTGAGGAGGTCCACATTTTCACCTCTTTGATTTTCTGTTATAACAGTAAGAGCTGTTATACAGATCTCAAAACCCAATAAATATGCATTTTTACAGTGTGGGACCTTTAATAATATTTTGGTGCATAACATGTCAAGCCAGAGAAGGTGTGGAGTCAGTAGTCTATGGTGGTAGTCTGAGGTACTTGAAGTTTACTCAAGTAGAACTGGTGAAATAACTTTTGGCAGTTGTCCTTTTAATAAACAAACCTAGACAGATCCTTTTATAGCAGTGAAATGACTCTGTCCTCCCTCTTGGAAAGGGATAGAGGAAGGGTGGAAGTGTTGGCAGAGGGGCAGTGAGTCCACAGAGTTCAAGGCAGAAAACAACCCATGCTCATATCTTCCACTACTCGGCCCTTCCCCTCACTCACCAGCAGCAGCAGCACCACCTTCTCCTCTAGCCTGTCACTGGACAACCACTGAGCTTGAAGGTGGAAGAATGTACCTCTCACCAGCCTCTATGAAAACATGTCACTTTGAAAGCATGCAGTGATTTGATGCTACATGTTGGAGAGACTTGTGAAAAGCTAAGTTCATTCCACTGTAGGGGCTCAGCTTCACTCTAGAGCGCTGAGGACTCACATGGGCTGCCAACATCAAATTGTTACTCACTGTGCAGTTACATAATTGGAATGTTGGTAATATTTACTAATGGTAATTTTACTGACAGTTTACCTTATTTCCATTTAACTGTGAGTGTCAGTTATTTGGGCTCTATTTAAATAGAAAACCGAAAAGAGACAAAAGCACTTTTAAAATCAGTAGAGGCACTTACTTCAGAACTGAGACTTTTGCACTTTTTAGTTTGACCTAAACCAAATTTGCAGGCATGAAATCATACCTGGGTGACAGTGTGGACCAAAGAGTGGATGTTTAGAATGACAAAAGGGGAGGTCTCAATCCAGATCAAACATAACCATTAGGGGCTTGAATCACCAGAGATCCCGTGATACAATATAAGCTAAGTATAGTTAAGTCATGATACAATTTTATCACAATACTACGATATGTTATGTATTGCGATATTACCATATATTGACAATTGCAATACTATGCTTTTTTTTACTTATTCAACCTACAGTGGAATCATATAGTTTACAATAAGGTGCTGCAGTAGACTGAAAAATCAGCTGACCAACTGGTACCTGAGACTTTACAGCACTTATACACCTTTTTTTGTCCTCAACCCTTTCATTCATGATGTTGCTACACTGGACAGGAACAAGGTGACATTAAATTTAGCATAATTAAAAAATTAAGACAAAAAGTACAGCTAAACGCAATAGGATAACTGACTTAAAATCAACAAAATATTCAGGAAAAAGAAGAAACTTAAGAAGCAAATTAGTACAAAATAGTAAGGCAAATCAATACAAGTGAACAAAATCAAAAGAAAATTGAACAAAATAATAAAAAAAGTTGAAAAAGTGAGCAGAAGTAGAACAAATTCAAAATCAGCACCAAATGAACAAAACAATCAAGTAAACAAACCAAAACAGAAACAGTCAAGAAAATGCTTTAAAAAATGAACAGAAAACCAAACTTTCAAATTACGTGGTTGAGTCATGTATTTTTTTAAGTACATCATCAAATAAACCATTGCACTGAGCTGACATGCACTGGTGGACATATTTAACCATCTTCAACCACTGCCTTGCTTAAAAAACGATAGTTATAAAAAATTATATGCAGTGGAACCTCGGATAACGACCGCTTCTAACAACGTAAAATTTGGACAACGACGGGAAAAATATTAAAAATTATTTTAAAAATTGAACCTAACAGCGATGAATTATGCGGACGACGCCTGCGTCACTTCTGCGTCACGCCTGCGTCACTCAGAGCGCTAGCTGCTAACGCTATCCGCTAATGCTAACACTAGCCGCTAATGCTAGCCGCTATGCATCACTTCCGGGTCTCGAAGACAATGACCTGGAAGTCAGAGCGCTAGCGGCTAGCGCTAATAGAATTCATTCTGAAACGGAATGAATGAAATTAGTTCTTAAAATGATTTAGAATGTATTCTTACCTTGGCTTATGACTTC